>VMDR010004451.1:0-60042 GCA_007922815.1 Macrotus californicus
ACACACACACACACACACACACACACACACTCTCTCTCTCTCTCTCTCTCTCTCTCTCTCTTTTTCTCTCTTTCTCTCTCTCTCTCTGGCTGGTGGCTACCTCTGGGGACATTAAAATCCCTGATTCGGAGCTGCCCTGTGTTGGTCTACACTTCCCCGGGCTCTGGAAAAGCTCTTTACATGAGGAGATGCTGGGAGGGCTGCCCACCACAGCTGCAGCTGAACTCCAAGTGGGCTCAGGGCTCCTGGCGGGAGGACACCAGAAGTCTGCTGCCTGCTCTAACTTTACCTGTGTCCTTTTTTAGTTTAACTAAGCAGCTCTGTTTCCTCCTGCTGGGAGAAGCCGAGAGAAACACAATGTGATACCAAGCACAGCTTCTGCCTCCAAGGTACTTACAGTTAATTTAGGGAAAGGCATGTGCCTGTGAAAAATTAGGTAACAAGGTGTTCTTAGGAACGAACTATGGCGTGCACATACACAGTATGGTCCTTACGCAAATGAAATGAGTATTTGTTAGAGTATTAGTTTCCTAGGGCTGTGGCGACAAATGACTGCGCACCCAGTGGCTTAAAACAACACACGTTTTTTCTCCCACAGTTCTGGACGTCACGAGTCTGAAACGGGCCCGCGAGGCTGCCTTGTTTTCTGGAGGCTCCAGGGCAGAACTGGCGAGGCTGCCTGGTCCCTTGGCGCTCGGTCCCCTTCCTCTGCCTTCACAGCCAGTAGCTCAGCAACTTCTTTTCCCTCTGGCCCCATGTCCCCTTCTTTTAAGGACCCTGTGATTACATTGTGGCCACCACGATAATCTCTGTAAATTAAGATCCTTAATCACATTTCCAAAGTCCCGTATGCCATCTAAGGCCACATTGTCACAGGTTTTAGGCATTGGGATGTGCGCATGTCTATGGGGCTGGGGTGGGGCGTTAACCAGACTGCATGGCTAGTGCACCCGTATTCCTTCTTCCTTTCTGAGGGAACGCACCTGGAACTGTCACTGCGGTGGTTGAGGAAAGAGACTGGGGCTTTAGAAGAGAAAGCGTTGGCACTTAGGGGAGACTTTTACTTTCCGTATTGTGTGGTCACCCCCTGCCCTCTTTCTATTTTTATTATTTGCATCTATTACTTTTCCTTTGCTAAAATAAGTTAACTGGGTTCTCTGGACCCTGAGGTAATGGGCTACTTTGTTTTCTTCTTTAGACATTTCTATATGATAAAACCTAACCAGTGTTTTTAAAAATCGTGGTTCATCCATAAAATGAACTACCACATGGCCAACAAAGAGGATGAGGAAGATCCATACACAGTGCCCACTAGGAAGTGTTGGCGAAAGCAGGAAGCAGACCCTACCCTGGAGAAGGCTTCCACCGCCAGAAAAACACTGCAGGAGGATGCACATGATTGCTTATGAGCAAAACCTTCCGGGAAGACACAATAGGCAGTGGCGGCACTGGTGAGGGGTGCTGAGCAGGATTTTGGCACAAAATTTTTCACTATATACCCCTGTGAAATATTTGATGTGTGTGTACAATACTACTATGTGCATATACATATACATGCATATATATGTGTGTAAATATATGAACCAATATCTATGTCTATGTATTTTAATCATGCCCTTGTACATTATGTTACATTATAAAAAGCAGTACTAAATGATGCATTCAGTACTGAAAATGCCTGAACGACCTTTATCACGCTCTTTCTGGCACAGGCTGTGTTAACTGACCGTGCCACGTGGACCACACGATCCTTTGTCACGTCCCGTGAAGTTGTTCGCTCTCACTGCTAAGCAAATGGAGAGAAGGCTATAATGACACCATTGTAAGAATAATCAATTAATGAATACAGGAGTGAACGGATGGATTAATGTTTTAGGGGAAGTGAGAAATAAGGTGAGGGAGGCTAGAGGCCAGTATGAAAGCCAGGGCGAGAAGTCTGGACATCCGTTGCGTGGTTTTCTGTGGCTGTAGTCAGTGGAGGAAGTTGTTAGCTTTCAGTGGGCAGAGCCAGAGATGTCAAAAGTCCTGAAATTTGAAGGACAATTCCTTCAACGAAGGACTATCCAATTTGGGGCTTGGTTTTCAGGATCCCATCCAGCATTTGAATAGGTGAAGAAGTTCTTTATAATTCTGAGTGAGAACCTAACTCTACACATAGACAGAAGCATTTCTGTGTGATTTTAATCTGCACTGCGCACACCAGCTTCATCTTCGTGCTCGCCCGTGAGCCTGTGTTCCCCTCGTCCGGCATCTCTTCCATGGAATGGTTTCTGAGCCTCCCTACTTCCCCTAAGCCCAAGGGCACCCGCTATAAATGGGTGAAAACAGTAGGGTCTGTCCTTTTACTCCAGTGTGGTCATACCTGGACATTTCCATTTTAAAATACATATTATTTCATTATAAGTTACTCTCCTTTTATTTCTCCTTTATGTTAAAGTCATGGCACAACATTGAGAATTTTTCCAATGTGAAGGTGGTGATATGAGCTACGGAGTTCATTCTAGGGGAGGAAAAGGGCATTCTCATGCTCTTCACCAAGGGATGCAGAGTTGGGTGACTTTGGGGGCCAGGCAGGCCTGTGTGAGGTGACCTGTAAGTGACACTGTCAGTGGCAGCCTGCCCAACCCCCTCGAAGGTATCCAAGCTCACACTCTGCTCAAAGACTGCTGGGCAAACCAAACATGGCTGCCACTTTCTCCCAGCCTGAGGATTCCCACAGTAGGCCCTCCATTCTAGAAAATGATGGATCATTGAGAACCAGGGGTGACCAGCACGATCCTGCTTTGCTAACCTGTCCCGAAAAAGCAGTTTTTCTTCAAAGCACTGACCTCGCATTGCACACCTCAGCTTTTCATTTTCATAAGATACATTATTTCATTGTAACAAAATGGGGCGAAACTGTATACTTGGCAATTTGTGTTTATACGGTTGCTAGGTAACCAGTTTGCCCCTTGGGTTTTAGAGGCAGCTGAGGGTGCTAAATGCCATATTGTAAATCAGGGTGGCAGAGGGAGTTCATACACACCTTAACAAGCACCAGCCTCCAGAAGTGCAGATTGCAACTGATTATTGATGAGATTAAAAAATTAGGATCTGGGTTAAATTAAAAAACGTGGATACACAAGCCAGGAGAAGGGGACTTACAATATCCAAGTGTAAAGGGAATGGTGTAGAAAAGAAACTACAGTCTCATTAGTTAAATTATGTAATACGGTTTCATTCAAAGAAGCCTAAAACCCAAATTACTTCCTAATAATGATAACAGTAGAGGTCACTTTCCACTTCCTGCTAGCTTCCTGTGTGTCGGGTTCAGTGCTGGCGCTTGATCTGTGCGATTCTATCTAAACGGTGCCGATCTACAAGGGAGATATCACCACTATTTTAAAAATGAGAAAAACACAGTGCAGGAGCTGACCTGAGTTCACTGCACACAAATCATGCCAAACAGCCACCCTTTCTGGAGAGAGTCACTGGGTTCGGTATTTTTAATTTCAGCAAAAGAAATTGGCTTGCACTATTTCTGTGCATTGGTACATGTGATTTGGAAAATAAAACCTGATGGATTTAAGGTGGCCTGGATAATCATGTCCCCACGACGCAAAGACAACACGTCCGTGGGGACTCTCCTGAGGGTGGCTCGCTGCTCTCTGCCCTGCTCTGTAATTCTTCAATAATTGATGAGAATGAACTTGTCTTAAGCACAAAGTTGAAAGGCAGAACATGTCAATAGGGGGTGCTCTGAGAGCTAGACAGTTCAGCTGGATGAATAATAGCAATAATGATAATAATGATAATGATAATCAAAAAGAAGAAGAAATAGGATAGTTTACAACTTGAATGAAAGTTAAAAGTAACCTTCTGGATGGCAGAAAATAAAAATTTGATCTCTAACACCTGCATATACTCTGAGGCAAATATACAATGAGAAGAAAGAGACAGGAAACACCCATGTTCGGGGGTTTCTCTCCCTCTCTCTTTTCTTTTTTGGTAAAATCATTCCTTTGGTGGCCTTTGGGTTTCCAGGACACCTTGTCAAGACCTCGAGAGCCCGGGAGTCAGGCTGGATTCAAATTTAGCTTTGCTACTTACTAGTGTGTCACTGGAAAAATTTATGAACCTCTTTGTGCCTCCATTTTATTATTTTTTAATCTCTAAAATGAGACTATCCACTAGTATGTACACCTCGTGGGGCTGCTGTGAGGATTAAATGAGGTCTGTGTAAAGAGTTTAGCCTGCTGCCGGGGAGAATGGGTGTGCCCAGGAAACAAGGGTGACATTCTCATCCTGAGTCATAGGAGCAACACCAATGGGCTGGCTGACAGGACCAAAGTTTAAAATGATCACCACAGGCCTGCGTGAAGCTCAGGTGAGCACTGTAAGTCATTCTACACGATGTGGACAATTTGTGGGCCAAATGGAAATATATGGATCTATGGGACTCAATTCACACTTGATTCAATTCACCATCTTGTGTTTGTGTATATTTAGCTTGTTTTCAAGGCCCTATTAGAACCTCAGTGTGGCAAAGCTCAAAAGGATGGGTAACACAGGTCTACATGGTTTGTACATCTTAAAAGCCTTGGGGAGGACCCAGGTTGCCAAGGGGCATTAGTTCAGGAGGTTCCATTCAGGTGGAAACTGTCCTCGGGGCATCATTCACAGAATTTACATCATAAGTGGTGTCCTGCAGTTCGGTCAGGTCAGCGGGTACCCTCCCAGCCCTCAGGCAACTGTTGAAGAAATGGGAACCCTGCCTAAAAACATAGACCAACTCCCTGCATCTGAATGCCAGGAAACCAAACTCTGGATCTCCAACACTTGTGTTAACCGGGAGGAAATTGACCATGAGAGGGAAAAGGGCAGCCACTGACGTTCCTGGGTCGATTTCTTTAAGAGTCATTCCTTTTGTGGCTATCAAGGAGTCCCAAGATGCCTTCTAAGTTTTCTTAGGTATCTGTTACATCCTTTCCAAAGAAACCTTATGAGTTATCAAGGCCTGAGGGTGCCCTTCCCTTTGACTACTGGGAGGATCTTATGGCAAGCACGACAAAGGACCAATTGAAAAAACAGATGTTACCATTTGGCACCATAAAATTATAGAAAATTAATAAGGTACTATATTGCATTATACTTTTGAGAATTTGCTCATATGATGTCCCATTTATCCTCTTTGTATAAGCTCGAGAACATTTTAGAATGAGCTGGGTACAGTCCTCATTAATTTGTTTATTCTTACAAGGGCTATTTACTATCTAAGTGCCTACTAGGTGTCAGGCACTGTACCGAGGACAGGAAATACAAAGTTGAGGAGAAACCGACAGGGTCCCTGCCACCCTGGAGCCCAGAGTCTAGTGGAAGAGACATAACAGTAATTAATTTCACCCCAGTGAAGTGAGGCTGGGAAGCAAAGGCATTGTGCTCATGTGGAAGCGTAAAAGGGGAACCTCATCAAGAATGTTAATAGAGGGTGTATTTGAAATAAAAGGGATGAGTAAGTAGACGGGCTGCGGGTGGAGGTGTGAGGGGCTACAAGGCACAGCACATTTAATTAACGATGGTGTTGACACCTTTTCTACACATCATTGATCATTCAGACCATTGGCTACAACGGTTTATAAGAATGTTCCAGTTATCTGTTGCTGTGCAGCAAATTACCCTACAGCTTAGAGACTAAGACAATAACAATTATTTTATTAACTCTCAGGGTTTTGTGGGTCAGAAATCCAGGAAGGGCTCAGCCGGGCTGGGCGGCTCTGGTGCTCTGGCTTGGGGTCTCTTGGTTGTAGTCAGAGGATGGACGTAGCTGGGACAGTGGGGTGGGGACTGGCTGGCAGGACATCTCTCTTTTCCTGTCCTCACAGGTCCTTTCCATGCAGTGTCTCTCTGTGAGCTAGTGTGGGCTTCCTCAAAGGGAGGGTTCCAAAAGTAAGATTCCCAGGGAACAAAGGGAAGGCAGCCTGGCCCTTTACTACCTCACCTTAGAAGTCACTTCTGCCGCATTCCATTGGTTACAAGAGAGTGCCCCTCCCCCTTAGATCTGAGGGGATGGGACAAGTCCTCCTGTCTCAAAGACAGGAGTTCTTACAAAAGTCACGTTGAAGACCATGTGAGACAGGGACACTGTGATCATCCTTGGAAAAAAGCAATTTGAAACCGTGGGAGAAGCCAAATTAACAGATGTGGGCTAGAGTTTTTTGTAAGAACTATCTTTAGCACAGAGTTTCATGAATTAACTTCACTTTATGTTTGCCCTCCACCTCATCATTACAGAAATAACATATTTCAAAACACTTGACAGTGTACAAAGCGCTCTTAATTGATCATCATAATAAGCCTGTTATTATTAGCACAAAATATGATTGCCTATACTGTTGAGACAAGAAAACTAAGACCCAACTTTTTATGGCCAAAAAGGGAACACACTCAGGATCTGAATCCAGAATTAGTTTCCTTTCTTCAGAACCATGCCATTCTACCGAAACATGCCACGGCGATGAAAAATCACAATTTGTAGTCTGGGGATCTTTGTATTCTTTTCAGGCCACAAAACATTTGAACAGTCTATGGCTTTGAATATTAGCTGCATCATTTGTATGAGAACATGAAAAGCCATTGTTTTAAATAGCATTCATTATAGACTGCATATAAAGACTATTTCCAAATTGCTTCTATCATTTTTTGTCCTATCTTCTACAAATAATTAAGGGTTAGCAACTTAAAAATTAATTCTAGTGGTATAGCTACACATCTGGCTTAATGGATACCATAAATCAATCCCATGAGATACAATCTATTTTAAAAACTCTACAGAAAAGGGCCTATTTTAAAAAAGGCATTGCATTATTTTTTTCTCTCTTCAGAGTAACGGCCCAGCCCTCTATCCCAACCTCTGAGCAACTTTCAGCATCAATTATGAACGTGTTAGAAATGCAAAAATGCACATTCTCAAGGCTCCTTCCGGGCTTGCTGTAGGGTTGAATGGTGGCTCCCTAAAGGATAGGGCCTAATCCCTAGAACCTTATTTTGAAAAAGGGTCCTTGCAGATGTAATCAACTTAAGGATGTCAAGATGAGGTCATGCAGAACTATCAGGGTGGGCCCTCAGTCCAATGTCAGACACCCTGAAAAGAGAAAAGCAAAGGGAGGCGTGAGACAGAAGACAAGGTCATGAGGAGATGGAGGCCAAGCTCAAAGTGATGTAGCCACCAGACCCTTCGGAGGGAGCATGGCCCTGCCAGCACCTTGGTTTTGGATCTCTGGGCTTCAGAATTATTAGAGAATAAGTTTCTGTTGTTTTAATCCACTAACTTTGTGGTGATACGTCATGGAGGCCCTAAGAACGGATACCTACCGGGTGAGAAACCTGGGCAGTTGGCCAAGCAATTGGTATTTTAACAACCTTGCTATATGCATGCTCAAGGTTGGGAGGCACTGAGTAACCGAATAAACAGCTCTCCGTGTGACTGCTAAAGACCTGGGCATTGTTCCTACAGGACCGCAGGGGCCTTCCTTGGACCTGCAAGTAGACTGGGTGTGGATGTGAAACGGGGCAGTGAGTTGCTCCAGGTCGGTTCTCTACGGTTTTTTCTCGTGGGGATTTTCTCATTTACAATAATATTTTTTTGTTTTTTGTTTTTGCTCTGACTAGGGACAGAGTAATATGCCAGGCATTGCAGTTACAAGTAGTTGGAAGAATTGATTCTTGCCGCGAAGAGTTTTGCCAATATTTTGGAGAAACAAGACAAGTAGATACAAAGATAAAATAGACACATGAAGAAAATGCTCAATGTCACTAATCATCACAGAGATGCAAATCAAAACCACAATGAGATACCATCAGTAAATCAACTAACAAGTGCTGGCCAGGATGTGGAGAAAGGGGAACCCTCATGCACTGTTGGTGGGAATGCAGACTGGTACAGCTACTGTGGAAGACAGTGTGGAGTTTCCTAAAACAATTAAAGATGGAACTGCCTTATGACTCAGAGATTCCACGTCTGGGAATATATCCTTAGAATCCTGAAACACCAATTCAAAAGAATATATGCACCCCTACGTTCATTGCAGCACTATTTACAACAGCTGAGATCTGAAAGCAGCCCAAGTGCCCATCAGTAGATGAGTGGGTAGAAAAGCTGCGGCATGTTCACACAGTGGAATGAATGTTATGCGCAGTAAAAAGAGGGAGATCTTACTATTTGTGACAGCACGGATGGACCTGGAGAGCATTATGCTAAGTGAAATAAGTTGGTCAGAGAAAGACAAGCGCCATACAATTGCAATTACATGTGGAATCTAATGAAAAAAGTAAACAAAACAGAAACAGAGGCATGGACACATGGAACAGACTGACAGCTGTCCGAGTGGAGGGGGGAGGGGGACTGGAGCGAAGAAGGTGAAGGGAGCAGCCAGAGAACATGTATGCACAACCCACAGACACACACAACAGTGTGGTGATGACCAGAGAGAGGCAGGGGAGCTGAGAGGAGGGGGGACGGGGGGATAATGGGGACATCTGTAATAGTGTCAAAAAAAATAAAGTAAAAAATTCCATTTAGCTTCACACGAGCATAATGTCTTCAAAACACCATTCATAGCTTATGAAGTAAGCAACTCTTGAAGCTACAAGTATATCTCTAACTGAGTTCCTCCTAAGTACTGGGGTGGCATTAAATCAGCCCTGGCGTGTTCTTACTTCTAAAATACAGGAAGATGTTTCCCAATGAATAATGCATCCTGCTTCTCTCCCATGCCTATGCTCCTTACAGATTAGTTTGCATATCAAGAATAACTAGACTTCCTAAAAGTCACATCACAGCAGATAATGTTCACTTGTGCGTACGCTTTCTAATGTTTTTTTTTTTTTCTTCAAATTAGAGCATTTGATGGTACCTTGAGAGAAATCAGAACACGTCACAGACTGAGCAAGAACACACATGGGCTGATGAGAACTGCCCGCCGCCTTCCACCGCAGGGTTGATCCTCTTGACTGGTTTAAATTCAGCACGAGGAAGACAGGGCCGTCTTTCTCCAGCTGTATCTCTTCTTAATAGAAGTAACAAATACCCTGCTGTGACCTTCGATGTCCTTTGGGGACACACCACCTACTGGGAGAAGTGTGCTCTGGGAAGAACGGGGTTGCCTATGACCATGGATGGACATGCTCATGGATAAGATCAAGAAATCGTGGACTCAGGGCAGGCAGGAGGCAGGCACAATGGCACAGCATCAAGGCTGTAGGCTTCGCAGCAAAGGCTGCTGGGATCCCAAGCCCTCAGCAGCAGTGTGACCCTGGGCAAGTGACTTAACCTTACAGAGGCTCCGTTTCCTCAGTAATGATGTGGGCCAACGATAGGAGCTTCCCCAAAAGGTTATGATCAGGATTAAAAAGTTAAAACATAGAAAGGTCTAATAACAAAGCCTGGCAACATATATTTGTTATTTCTTCTTTTATGGCCTTTCCTCCTCCTCCAACTTCTTGTCCCTCCCCCCCCTCCTCCCCCTCCCCCTTGTCATCATCATGTCACCTCATAACCCTTGCAGTCCCAGGGTTTAAATCTGAGTCCCTCTTTTCAATTGCTTTGTGACCTTAGAAAAGCCATTAACCTCAGGAACCTCACCTGTACATGGCTATCATACCTCTTACCTTGCTGGGAGGAGAGGATTACAGAGAATTCACTCACCTAAAGGTCCCAAGGCAGGGCTTAACCCTTCAGAGACATTAAATAAAACGTGCCACCATAATTCAAAATGAAATCATTATGACCCAAGACAGAAAAGACTTTTAAAGGTAGGATATCAACAAAACAAAGGAAGGAGGGACATAGGCTCCTTTCTGTGTCTCTTGGAAACAACTGGAGGGAAGCGGCTGGCATGTGGCAGAGGACGACATTGGCTCACTTGTTTACGTGACGACTGACCACTGAGCCTCGCATTGCGGGCACTGTGCTCGGTGGTCATTGTCTCGATAACTCTATGAGGTAGGAAATGAATGATCCCATTTCATAGATCAGGAGACTGATGTTCAAAGCAGTGAAATAAATTCATCTTTATTAATTATTAATGCATTATATTAATTATTAATTAGCTCCCCATGTGGAAACTAACTCGAGTTCAGGTTCCAGCTGACCTCAGCTGTTAACCACTACACTGTGCCTACCATATGGCCACTAACCCTGCAGCCAGCTGTTACTACTGACTTTTCTACCTCCTTTGAACAGTGACTGGGCTAAAGGAAAGCTCTGCATGAAAACTCTGTCTGCCTCACCCCTCAATGTGGGAGAGCTGGGCAGAGGGGTCTTCCAGAAGAATCAACCATCATACCTCACACCCAAGGTCTCCAGGGTGTCATTTTATACAGCTGTTTCTGCTGGCAGGAGAAGCCACTTTGAAAGGAGGTAACTTCTAGCCATCAAACTTCCCACGCATCATTGATGGAGGAAAAAGGTGACCACTGGCAACAGAACCTCCTTGGACAAGTTGGATTTCTAGCCAATCGCTGGGAGTCACAAGTATTGGATCTTCCTTGACTTTTCTCTTTCTCTTATCCCACATACACACTTCATCAGCAAATATGTCAGCCCTCCCTTCCAAACACATGTAGAGCCTGGCCATCACTCATCACCTCCAGGGCACCCTCACCGGCCCTCCCCCTGGCCCCCCAGCTCAGTTTGGTTGCGTTACTGAAATAGCCTCCCCCCTGGTCATCTTGCCTATGTTCTCCCCCACTTCAGTTTCTTTTTCAGACTTCAGCCCAGGAGTCTCACAAAACAAAAGTCAGGTCATGTCACACTCTTCTGCTCAAACTCCTGAGAGTTCATTTTCCCATGTGAGTAAACGCTGGGCTCCTTGCAATGCCTACATAGACGGATAAGATCTGCTCCCCCTGCTTCTTCCAAACTCACCTCCTGCTTCCCTCTCCCTTCTCACTTTACTCCATCCTTTACTCACTTTACTCACATTGACTCCTTATAATCCCTCCAGCATGCCAGACGCACCCCTACCTCAGGACCTTTGCACATGCCACTTCCTCTGTTTGGAATGCTCCTCCTCCAGGTATGGATGTGGCTCGCTGGCTCACCTTTCTCAGGCCATGCTCTAATGTTATTTTCTCGGGTGAGCCTTCTCTGCCCACTCTATGAAAACTGCACCACCGCCACCCTTGCCATCTTGTTTTTCTCTATAGTTCTCACCACCTAATATATTTTTTCACCTTGTTTGTTTGTTTCCTTGTACTGGAGGGAGACATACGTATATTCTGTAAGGTCAGAAGCCTGGTATTAAGTGCTTATTGAATGAATGAATGGATGAATGAATGGAGTGAGCTGAGCCTGGTTTCCTGGCATCAGTGGTGATACCACTGCCAGTGCACACATCCTTGCATCCCCTCCACACGAAAACTGAACAATGAAGTAGGGGTTTTGCAGCCACCCTGGTTCCTAGCAGATATGGTAAACACGAACTTCGCTTCTGAGTCACTGGGCTCTGGCAGCACACTGCAACAGAAATTCTGGGCTAGATTCCCATGCTGTCTCCAGCAAAGGATCGTTTCTGCTCACTGCTGAGCCAGTCATTCGTCTTTGTAAACAAGCATGTATACTCGGAAAGATCCCTCAGCAGCAACTGTATGTTCCCCTCCCGGGGCCAAGAATAATAGTCCCATGAGAACACTTCCTTTCCCAGGCCGCAAAAACCCATGCACGCCCAAGGGTGGCATTTCCATGGGCACCTCTTGGCATCAGTTTAGCATCAGCCCCCCCCCCCCAGCTCTTGACATGGTCTCAGGAAATATCACCAAGTACATCTCTGGGGACATGCTACCAGGATGTCTGCAACACTTTGGTTTTGCTTTAAATAGTACATTTGTTCTAGTAGGGAACCTTCTCTAGCTCTGAAAGAGCTGCCAGCAAGTCTGAGTTCCCAGGCCTGGGCACCAACACCCCAGGCCACCCACGCCTCTCTCTCCATCCAGCCCTCCTCAACCTATTCACACTCCTTCCTCTGTCCTGACGCAGATTCCCTCCACCTTTTGGACCAGCTCAGGCCCCCCTCCTTCTTGAAGCTTTCTCCCACATACACTGAGCTTTTCTCTTTTCTGCTTCCTACATAATTTAAAGATGGCACCAAATCATTCTGCGTGTAATTGCAGGAGCCCTTACACTGTTATTCCTTCGTGAGCGCTGCTTGTCTTTGAACCAGACTGTGGTCTTGGAGTCCTTTGTTGTTTTACATCTCAACTCAGGGCTCTGTCTGGGGGAGCTGTGGTCCCCGATGGGGGCCCAAAGCCATATGGTGAGAACAGCCAAGCAGTTCCAGAGCACACATCTCAAGAGGGTTGAACATGCCTGTGATGTTCTTGCTGCGAGTTCTCATGGCGACGAAGCTTCGGAACTCTGCCGGGGAGCCATTACGCTGATAATGGAGGTTCTAGAATCTCACTCAGATCTCTAAAACCTATGACACAGCACTCTGAGTCTTGGCTCATTGCTTATAAGCTCTCGTTTACTCATGGTAATTTAATAAACAATATATAAATCACACATAATGACATCATTTAATACTTACAATTCACTGAGCGCTGTGCTAAGTATCTTTTGAAACTGGAGCTACGGTCTGACTTCCTCTACGCACCCGTTTTGCAGATGAGACAACTGAGGCCTGCACAGGGTCAAGAAGCTGTTGGGCAGTGGAGTCGGGGTGGGGATTCAGGCCACGGAAGTCATTCAGAGAAGACAAAGGAGCAATGTGCTCAGGGCCGTGTGTGGAAGTGTTGGGGGTATTTTTCAGTTCTCACGTAACTGGGAGTGTCACTGATGTTTGGTGGGGGATGGCATTGGATGCCACACATCTTGTGATGCATGGGGGTCTTATGTCATATAGAACGTTCCACATAAAGTTTGAGTGGCCCTGGTAAATATTCTTTTGGTGGGAAAAAATAACTCTCATCTATTTATAATGATTTGAATCTAGAACTTAACTCAATTTTATTTTTTTTTATTTTTATTTGTTAAATCCTTACCTGAGGATATGTTTATTGATTTTATAGAGAGAGGAAGGGAAGGCAGGGGGATGGAGAGAAATAGAAAGAGACAGACAGAGACAGGGAGACAGAGAGAAATATCCATGTGAGAGAGAAACATGATCCCGTACGCAACCCAGGTGTGTGCCCTGACCATGAATTGAACCTGAAAAGTTTTAGTGCATGAAATGATGCTCCAACCAATGGAGCTCCCTGGCCAGGGTGAACTTAACTCAACTTTACATTCAAACCCCAAATACTTTTGCACAGCTGAATATACTCTGCATTTCCTCAGAATGTAGCTACTATATCAACAGAAGGGAGCTTGTTTCTCATTTTTTATTTTTGTTTGTTTGATTCAGAGCCTACCAGTTCTGGAAAAGATCATTTAACTGATGTTATCGCTGAATGTCATTTGAGTGACCAACTTGTGTCACCTGCACTTGCAGCTGATGTGTTCGTGGCAGTCCTGCCTGAGGAGAGTCACCTTGGACAACTTCAGTACATCTTCCAGGGCGGTTGTGCCTGAGCATTTACATATTAACCTAGACATTCTACTGTAGGTTAGTTTTCCTTTATATTATACTTGGGTCTTATTATTCTTTAGAAATTGTGTATAGGCGGGTTAAGATGCTATGGATGTCACAGGGGGTACTAAAGGATGCCTTAGAAGGTATTTATTGACCCTGCAGAGTCCCCGGGCAGTAGGGGGGCAGGTGGATTGGAGGTGGCAGAGGCTACTCGGCCCGGGTAGGTTTTCACTGACACACCCAGCCCCACAGGCAGACGCTGGTTTGAATCAGGAATACAATCTTCTGAAAGCTAAGAAGAGCAAGCCCAGTATAGGAGCTGGCCTGCTAAGAACCAGGCCACTTCTCAGCCAGGTCAGCTCCAGGGGTCCGCTCTAGTGATCAGCCAGGGGTCTGCCCCAGGGGTCAGCTCCAGTAGATTTCCTGGGTGCTTGCTCAGTAGCAAGTGGTGAGAGCAGACATGCGGGTTGGAGGCTCCTTCCCTCCTGCTCTAGCCGCCCCTGCCAGGAGCCAAGTCCATCCTCTCTCCAGATCTGCACTGTCTCATCAACCTGGGAGCTCTTTCAGCCTCATCCTTTTGGGTTCTTGGGGAGGCTTCACTATGTGGGCCACTGGCCACTGAGCTCAATCTCCCGTCCCTTTCCTCTCTCTGGGGGTCAGAGGTTGGAACTGAAATTTCTAACCTTCTAATCATGCAATTGGCTCCACTGGTAACCAGCGCAGGGCCTTCCTCAAGTCACCTATTAACATAACAAAACACCCTCACCACTCTCAACACTCAGGAAATTTCAGGCTTTGTGAGCTGCGGGCCAGGAACCCTGGAGGAAGACCAGACATCTATCAGAAATATGTTTTGGCCATCTAAATGACCAAATGTACATTTTTCTTACACATCCAAGTATTGTAGTACCCTCTCTGAAGTCAGATGCAGGAGGCGATGCTCCTGGTGCATTTAGGGGCCGCGTCACCCTCCCCTGCTGAATGACTCAGGGTGTCTTAGTTCTCTAACTGGGACCATGTGGGGAAGCACACACTGCAGACTGCCAGGCCCTGAGCCCGGAGAGTAAGATGCTGGGAAAAGCCCCTGGCACGTGGAACAGAAAACGGAGACAGACGGCTGAAAAGACTGGTCCAGCAATTTATAGCGGATGGGCACCAGGGCGGGAGGCCTCGAGTGCCTGGCAGGGGAAAAACTGGGAAAACAAGGGCCGCACCCCCAGGGTGACCTTTCTTCCCTGGAGGTGACATCTAGGCCTCAGGTGTATTTCAGCTCTAGGCCTAGAAAAGCAGCAAAACCAGGTGGGCTCCTTCAGAACCAACTGCAAGGACTAAAGATCCCCTTCTCTGTCACTGACCAGTCAGTGGAGACCATGACCCTGAAAGAGCACACCTGGAAACATGATGAAACCCTCCCCAGAGACTTCCCCTAAGATTCTCACTTGCAAGACAGAGATAAAGGCTCAAGACAAAGGAGGGATTCCTTTCTTCTCCCACGTCTTTCCCCCCAGGCACACGTCTCCTAAACTCCAGGCAAGGGGCAGCTGGCAGCTTTTCCCAGTCGGATCCCCTGAACCTGTCCCCAAAGCTCCCTCCTTGACTTCCCAGTGAGCTCGGGCAGTCCAGCCCAGGCTCTCCTGTTGCTTCCTCCACGCTAAGCCCTTCCATGTTTCACTGTCCCCAGATTTAATAAACGTGCCCTCACAGCCACCTGGACTCGTGCTGTGAAATCTCTCCTACACGAAGTCAAGAACCCACACCCTCCAGCCGGCCTGAGCAGCCCCGCTCAGGGCCAGGCTCCTCGTCTGCTAACGGCCCCTCCCACTAAGACTTTAATTCATGGGGTTTCAGTGGAGACCGGGAGTTTGGTGTTAACAAAAATCACTCCGGGATAGAGTGACCAGCAAAGTAACACTACGGAGAAGTAACCAGATAAGAAGTCCAAAAGGTAAAACTTCCTGTACAATAGCTGGTCCAGTTCCTAACCAGACAATACTGTGAGGGGAAAATGAAAAGGGCCGGGGAGGGAGGGGAAATACTGTGCTGGATCGTGAGAGGCTTAGGGGTGGACAGACCAGACTTATGATGGAACTCAGTTTAGGCAGGGCCGTTAATTGTGAATAGAATATTTGGGCGTCAACTGGGGAAAGTAACTTCTGTCCTTACAGAAAAATAAAGATTGTTACCTGAGAAAAGCAAGTTTGTTTGTTTGTTTGTTCCACAAAACTTCATTTATTAAACTTTATCTCAAGGAAACTTAAAAAATTTTAAATAGTAATTCCGGGCCCCAGTGTAGGCCACGGACCTAGTTAGACATAAGCGTGACAAACAAAATTTTAATTTTTTCAGTTTTCCTAAAAGAAGTGTTTTGCTATGTGTGTATGTAGGTTGTTTTTTTTTTTGTTGTTGTTGTTAGATCAACATTAGAGATAAAACCTGTTGCCAAGGAACACAATTTTTGACCTGATAGGGAGGTCATGGTAACCTGTCACATGGCCGGTATTCTAAGACTGGAATTAAAGGCATTCTTCTGAATTTTGTCTTTTAACAATTTTCAGAAGAAAACCACGAAGTGGGCTTCTGGCTCTCAAAGTTTGGTAAAAAAAACAGGTTGCAGACCTTGGGTGGTGTATGTGGGATTCAGCAGGCCAAAGGAGTGAGCGAATTTGTCTTGACGGGGCTCTCACCGCTCACTGGTTGGGGCCAGTTTTCCGCAGCCGCCTCTCCCAGCATCATAGTCCTGTCGGTACTCGTCTCGCACCTGGCCCCCCGACCGTACTGCCTGCCCTCCTTAAAGCCTGCGTCCCAGCCTGTGCGAATGCTCCGGTCATCCAGGCGTGTCCCATTTATGTGCCGCATGGCATTTTCCGCATCTGCTCTGGAACAGTATTCCCCAAAGCAGAAACCACAGGCTGTTTGCTCCATCTTACCCGGGCCTATAATGATTTTCTTTACGGTCACCACTTTTGCTGAAGAGTTCACAGATTTGCTCTTCAGTTGTGTAGAAGGAAAGATTTCCAACATACAGTGTACAGCTTTTCTCAGTAAATTTTCCTGTTCTTCACTGTCACCCCGGAAGTTCTGGTCCCGGTACTGACTCAGCTCCACGTGGGAGTCGCTGTGCAGCGCCTTCAGGAGGCCGCGGGACATAGCGCAGAGATGTGGACGGTGACACCGTCCCTCCGGGAATGACGAGCCGCCGTGGAGGTGGCGGAACTGGCGCAAGTTTGAAAATAATATGTATGGTATTGGTACTATCTCATTTTGGTAAAGTAAACAAACAACAAACATACGTATTTGCCCAGAAAATAGGTCATACACTAAGGTGTTAAGATTGTTAGTCTCCGAGTGAGATGACTTCGGTGTTTTTACATTCTTACTTTGTTTGTCCGACTTTTCTAAATTTCTACAATGTGTGTGTGATTTTTTTTTTTTGTATAATAAAATGTTTTATTAAATTAAAATTAAGAAGTGGTCTGGGTGACTCTGATGCACATCCACACTGGAGAACCAGCTCTTCGAGCAGAGCTTTCTTAATGCTCCTGAACATCAGTGTCACCTGGGGCACCTGATAAGTAAGAGTAGGAGTTCTTGGCCCTTGTCCCACAGGATCTGATTGGCTTTGGCTTATGGCCTGGAAGGTGGGTTTTATCATTTCTGTTATCAGCTGAGGCTATAAAACTCTGCTAGACCAGAGCTTCTCCCACTTTACGAGCAAGGGAATCTTCTGAGGATCTTGTTAAAATGCAGATTCTGATGTAGCAGGTCTGCAGCAGAGCCCCAAATTTTGTGTAACAACCCCTAGGTGTTTCTGAGGCTGCTCTATCCAGACCATGCTGGGAAGCTTGAAAGGGCTATGAGAAGACAGGAAAAGTTCTGACTCACTACAAAAACTCTCTGTGTGCCCTTAGAAAATGCTCTGCAATGGAAGCAGTCTGGAACAGGGGGCACTAGTGCAAATGCCTATGGTGACCATGCAGGGAGAGTGAATAGGTGATACAGGCAGAGTGCAAGGCAATAGGGCATGGTGGAGACTGTGACCCTGATCCAAAGCAGCGACTGGTGCTCAGCACCAGCCCCGGGATGTCACATGCAAACACTTGTCCAGTATCATCTAATCTTCCCTCTTTTCAAATGAAGCCAGAAGTGCGATTCTAAAATGAAATCTCCTATTTTCAAAACATTGTGCACGCCAAACAAAAATAGGCCAGCTAGCTTCGATCCAGCCTGGGGCCGTCAGTACTGGACTGTTGGCTTCACTCAGAGTAGCAGTCCAATCCCCAGTCCTGATAACTAAATGCCAATGAGTCTTCGGGATAAAGGTTATCCAATAATTATTCTTGCTGCCATTGAAGGCAAAGACCCAAACACTACAGAAATTCCTGAATATTCAACTCCTTTGTGCTAAAAGGAGCACAACGAAAAATTAAGTGCAGCTAGCACTTTCACATGCTGCGTAAACACTGTCTGAGGGCACACAGAGGGACTGGAAAGGTGAAGTGGCAGGGGAGCTGCCAGAGGGGCCAGTGGGCGTGCTAAGGTGGGCAGAGTAAGCACCTCCTCTCACTGGCCCCCACTGTCCATTCAGCCATTGTAAGTCAGACATTCTCAACCATGTTCAAAACTCGCCATGAGCCAGAAAGTTTTTGAGGTTTAAAAAAAAAAAGCAACTTAAAGCACCACAAGAAAGCTAATTCTGCAGCTCTTAATGAATCCCATTTACATTTTTTCAGCTCTTTGGATTCTGAGCACTATTTAAGAGCGAGGTTTGCTCAGTTCATTTACTTTGGTTTTCTAACTGTCCAAGGTGACAATTCTCAGCAGTATAATTTCCCTTCTGTGCCCAAACCGCTAAAATGCACCCAAGAGCTAATATCCATTTTGAGCTCCACTGAGGCCCGATGTCTTCCAGAATCACGGTGACTTGGAAAACAGCAAGCAACCAGAAGTGAGCCGAGACCTGCTGCAGGCATTCAGTTCTCAGTGGAGAATGAGAAGCATCCTGCCCACATCTTATGCTTTGTTCTTGAAGAAGACATAACCCTCAAGTTGAAAAATTATAGAGTTAAAGGTAACAGACTATGGACTTTTCAGGTATGCAAAAGAATAGATGTTATGCCTCCACTCCCTCCCAGATAACATATTTGGATAAGTTCCTGGGCAAACATTGGAGGTTGGTTGACCAAACACTCAATTCTGATCATTGTTCTTCTTTTCCTGCCTATATGATAGAGTCTAAGAAAGCAAATACATAATTTTCCCAACCGGCCTTGCAATTAGGTGGTGTGGGTAGATGACATAGCTCTGGCCAATGAAATATACGCAGAAGTCTATTATAGTAAAGGGCTAAGGATGCTGTTTCAGGAAAATTTTGGCCTTCGAGATGCAATAGAAAAGAGGTGATACACACCACTCCTTTCCCTTCTCTCTATCTTGAATGCAGATGTGATGGCTGGAGCTGTGGCAGCCACTTTGAAAACTTGAGGGATAGGATTAAGAGAATTACAATGAGGCCAGCCCTGACATCATTTTGAAGCTGAATAGCAGTCATCAAATAACACTTAAATTGTTTAAGCCACAGTGGTCATATTTCCTATCATGATTGCCAAACATAATCCTAAAATGTACAATTCTTCATAAAATTAGATAGAGATACAAAATCTTACATTAAGTGAAGTGACCACAAACAGCAAGGATGCCATATTTCACTGTAGTTTAAATTGACTTCTAGAGTTCTCAGTGGAGGGCTTTGCTAATAACTCTACCAAGGTAGGGTAGGTAGAACAGAGAATCCCATTTATTGCTACCCAACACTTCTTTCATACATAAGTTTTAGTATCATACCAACTCTTACACAAGAAACATAGTTTCTCCCATTTAAGAGAGTTATTGTGATCAAGTCCCATGCTAAGAGAGCCATGGGAAGAGAGCAAGGTTAGTGTCCAGGTATCTCTAAATAATGTCTCTGCCTCTCACATTACATCATCAGAATCTCCATCAGAATCTCACTCTTCTGTGGCCAATGGCCCAATGCTAGTTTATCTGGATGGTCCTGATGCTGGGCTGGGTCCAGAGACTGTGACCATACATCCTTTCTCCACACTGATTGAGGCGGCTTACTTCTTGTCAGAGTAAAGGATCCCATGGGATTCTGAATCCAGCGTCTCTTCAAATAAATAGTAGCACATGTTTACTGAACACGTACATGTTTCTAACTAACTAATCCTTGAAGCCGTGAGGTGTAGACACCATTATTTACTCCATCTTTAGACCGGGAAACGAAGAGCGAGAAAGCTGAAGTGATTGCCCTAGCACCCACAGCTAGAAGTGGAGAGGCTGGGGCTAGATTTATGGGCTGCCTGTTGTCAAAGCTCATACTCTATACTATCGTGGTAAATTGCAACTTGACAAGTAAAGTAGCTTAAGACAGGTTCCACGTTAGAAAGAATCCATGTAGAGGTACCCCGTTCTTTTCCCTTTTCTCAGTCCAAATAGGGGACAGTGAGACATGGTTAGAATGGCAGAGAGGGTTAGTGTTCACCAAAGAGTCTCCCCTGCATTCTGTCTCCCTTGCAATTAGGTTGGGGCCACATGACAAGTACTGGCCATTAAACTGAGGACAGAAGTGATTTTTCTTTCCTGGGCTGAGGGAGGTAAAAGCCAAATGTCACCTCCATTCCTCTTCCTCTGCCATAAGTGACCATGAAGGTCACATGAAGTAATAACTGTAAGATGAATGAGGCTTGCCCTATTTGCATCCCAAATTTCATTATGAAGAAATGATTTTATGTTGTTAAGATACTGAGTTTGTGGGATTTTTAAAAAAAGTATTGTATCCTGACTAATAAAATGGGCCACTGAAATATGATCAGGCCACTTTGCTTGTAGCAAGAGTCTGCAACAGAGGTGATTGTAATGTGGAAGCTATTATAAAAGGAGATTCATTTATCACAGGGGATGTTCCACATCCAAATCACAGAATGCCTTATCTGCCTAATGAGGCAGGCAGTTTCTCAGAATTAACATGAAGATGTTACCTGCTTTACAGAATTTGGCTCTACTTAATGGAAGTGATGATCCTCTCTAATTTCAACTCATACTTCCAGCTGCTACCTCTCAAGAGTTTAACACCTCGGTCCCATATTTTTATAGAGTAAAATGTTTGCAGGATATATGTATAAACATCTTCATGCTATTGAACGCAATTTCATGTCGATACTGTGGGTGCCTGAGCTGGGAGCTGGCTGAGGGTGGCCAACTACCGAGTTTCGATAGGTGGACCAGAAGAGCCTATTTGAAATAAGAATACACGTTGGTGATTCAAATGCTTATTGAGCATGTACTATGTGTCAGGACTTTTGTACAGGTTGGAGGTACAGTGGTAATAAGACAGAGTCCCTGCCTCATGGGATTTGCACCTGACAGGTTGAAATGAACTTGAGACATGACAGATGAGTTCATTTGAAGGTGTTTAGAGGATCTAAAAGCCAAGCACGTGTCAGAAGAGAGAGAAATAAAAGCTTTTACCATTGACCAAACTGATGCTTCTGGAAGGCTTTTCACCATCTGGCCTGGCTCCTCCATCCAGTCTTTTCTCTCTCACTCCCTCTTCTCCCTTTATGCTGCCCCTGCTCCTGCTCCCCTGACCCACCAAGCTTCCCTCTTCCCATGCCTTTGTCTAAGCTGTTCTTCAGCCTAGAATACATGTTATTCCCTTTCCTTCCTAGTGTTCACATTGCTGGTGCCTCTTTGTCCTTGTTCAAGGTATTGACTCTAGCAGGAAGCCACTTTGGATGGCCCCTGGTTTGGATTAACCGCCCTAGTGAGTCCACATTGGTCTGTCTATACATTGACCTGATTACCGTACCCACCCCTGGTCCTCACTGGCATGGAGGAGCTGATGAAGACCTGACGGATGCACGCCTTCAGAGGGACAAAGAAAGGGGCCAGGGCCTGCTTATGCCAGGACGTGGGTGCTGGGGGAGCGGAGCAGACGTGGCAGGCGGGAGAGATGGCTGGCATGGTTGGGAGACTGGTTACAGTGACCAATTTCATCATACCAGTTAGTAAACACACTGAGGATTATGATAGGTTTCTCACTGTTGAAGAAGGCTCTTACAAGCACAGAAAGATAGGATGGCTAGAAAAAGCCCTGAATACTGGGTTGGAATTGGAGGTATTGGTTTGAACTTGTGTTTTAAAATGTGATATATGAATATAAACACAGATATACCAATAGTTATGGATGTATGTATGTATGTATGTATATGGATGTGTGTGTGTGTGTGTGTGTGTGCCTCACTCTTTCTGTTGAGAGGGCCTAGAAGCTACGCATCTGTCATGTCTTATATCTCCAAAAAAATTATCTGGGGGCAAATATGCACAAAATGTGCTGATTGTCAGTAACCAGGGAGGGGTAACTTCCTTCTCCAGTTCTGTATTTTGAGAATCTTAAAAAAAAAAAAACACACACAGAAAAGCACAAAGAACAATACCATAAAAAACCTGTATACCCACCATCTGGAATTGCCAACTGTTAGCATTTTGTCATATTTGCTTTGTTTTTATTTTAGCCAAAGGAAAAAAATTATGGATCAAGCTTACGACAGTGCATCCACTACTCCCTATTCTGTCCCCATCAACCTTTTATCACTGACAACCATTGTGGTCGGGCAGGCAACCTTCCAGGCCATTTCAGGTCATCTTAGGCATATGCTTAGTTTCCATGAATAATATGATATATAATTTTAAATAAATTCCATCATATGGAATATGCACTAGAATTGGCTTTCTTGTTTCTGAGCTCTAACTTCATTGAAAAAATATATATTTATTTGAAAGTACCTTTAAATACACAAACACAAATTACTTGGTTCATTCCTCTCATGATCACATCATGGCTACTATGGGAAAAACGTGTAATGAATGATCACATCCTTAGATGAATTTATAACTGGTTGATCAGTTTCACCAAGACACTGTATAGTTGATTTCTAGGCCAAGATCTCTTATGGTGTGACAGAGATCAGAACTTTATTTAATAAACTTATCCATCCATCCATCCACCCATCCATCTGTCCCATGATTTTGTGGGTCAGGAGTCAGAAAGTGCTCAGCTGAGTGGTTCATCTCAGGCCCACAGAGGGTCAGCTAGGGATGGAAAATCTCTTCCAGACGGCTTCTGGAGTCACATGGCTAGGGTCTTGCTGCAATTTGGCCTCTCTTTCCAAACAGTAAATCATCTTTCTAGGCATCTACATATGGCCTTAGCTTTTCCAAGGACAGTCTCTAGATACTCAGACTTATGTGGTGCTGGCTTATATACCAGAGCAAGTGTTGCAAGACAAGTAAAATAAATTTGCCCGTCTCTTCAGGCCTGGACTTGGCAACTGGCAAGTGTCTTTCACCATATTCTATTTGTCAAGGCAGTCACAGAGTCCACCGACATTCAAAGGGAGGGGACACAGACCCTCAAAGAATTTGGTTCCCTTTATAATCCACCAGAGACTCCCAAGTCCATCTCTTCGGCCTCCTAGATCTCTCCAGAATATGCCTCACCTTGACCATCTTTACCATGACTACCTTAGACCAGACCCCTCCAACACTCTCCGTCCAGTGTCCATCTCTTCCTCATTCCCACCCATTCTCCCACCTGCAGCCAGAATAACTTTTCCAATGTGAAAATGCCCCTGCCATGTTATCATGTTTCCACCTGAAATTCAGCAGGATCTCTAACCTAGGCTTCTTCACGCAATAGTCACCTATTTCTCTTTATGCTTTGCATCAGTTTGTCTTATTCTTAGGAACAACATTCTCATTTTCCTTTGGTTTATCTCCTTTTTCCCCCACTCTTAGGCCTTGTAGTTCAGAGAGGGCTGACGCCACCTTTCCTCCATGCCTGGCTCTAGGTGTGGGCACAGGACTCAGATCTGGCCACTTCGAATCTCCCACACCTGTGTACACTTGAAATTTCAGGGATGGTCATACAGACTGGGCCCAGAACTGTATCTAGGACTTTAAATAAGATGACATGGAAATAATGCTTTTGCAAAGTGTGGGGGTAGCTGGAGCTGCTAGGGTAGTAGGGAAATTGCCAGGCGGCCATTGTTGTTTGCCACTGCCCGAGGAAATCCAACACTGAGGAGAGTGGAGCCCAGGAGCAGAAACATATGCCTGAAAACAATTAGATCATCTCCATACAGCCATTTCTGAGGTCCTTCCTGGCCTTTGACATGAATGAGCCAATGTACTCCTTTTTCTGCTTAACTCCCTGGAGCTGGATTTCCGTCACTGGGAACCAAAAGGGCCCTAACACACCCACTTCCCATGATGCCTGCCTCCCTTCATCACCGGGGTTATGTTGGCCTTTCCAGACAAATCCCTGGTACTCTTTCTACCTGTGTTCCCAGATCATGCCTTCCTCCTTCAGGTTTTTGCACATATATTCCATCTGCTTGAAGCAAGCAGCCCTCAAGTTATCCACAGGAGATTCCTGCTTATCTCTCGAGTCTCAGCTAACCCAACACCTTCTAACCGTTAGGTTTCCAAACCTTTTCTCTGCTCTCTGCCTTATCCCATCTGCTTGCTTTGCTCTCAGTGTGCTCCCAGGGTATTTTACTCATCTTTCTTCCAGTGGTTAGCACATTTGTTGAGGATTGTATATAGGAGCCTATTTTACCCCGAGCTCCATTAAGGGTCTGACTTTGCTGTGCCCATCTTTGAATTTCCAGGGCCCCCCAACACAGTTCCTTACATACAACAGATATTCATCAGTGGTGACTACAATTTTCAATCTAGAAATGTTTGGTTCCAAACTGCTGCTGTCTGTGTCACCACAAACTTCAGGCCCTGCTTGCAAAGAATCACACAGGCAACCACAGGCCATGTGCTCAGTCCCTTATCTGCTGTAATGGGGTCTCAGCACTTCTTTAAATATTAATTTGTTCCTGAATCAAGAAATATGCTTACTGCTAATTAACCAACCTTCCATGGAACGTAAACAGGCCACCAGTAACTGAACAGCTTTGCCTAGCTTGTTGCGTGTCTGAGAGCATGACAATGAATCCGTTTTAAGCATATCAGCTGGGAGGCTGGGGACCATGCGGAATGCTCTGGCTTGCACAGGAACTTAAAGAGAGGGAATTTGCTAGCTCTTAATCCCTACCTAGCAAATTAGGCTGCTGCTACCTTATATCATGACATCATTTCCAAAATTTCTTGAGATGAGAAATCCCCATGGTTATTAAAGGGTTCACTCAGACTCTCTGCAGCTCACATCCGTGTGTATTGTGCCTCTGTGTATACATGCTGCCTACATGGAGGGGTGGCAGAGAGTGGATTTTCTGGAGAGGATCCAGCTGGTTTGCAGCAGGCTCTCACGGAAGCAGCACATTTACACATGGATAAGCTGGAGTTTGAAGGGAGGCGGGAGGCAAGATTCCGACTGAGAGACCTGTCATTTTGTGACGCCATCAGGTGTGTGAGAAAGCATCCGGAGACAGACTAATGGTTTTGTAATAACAAATGCTAATGGAGGAACACACAGCCCAAGGTGCATTCATTAAACTATCTCTTCCTTGAAAAAATTCGCTGACCTGGATCCTCTCATATCTTGAAGGGGGCGTGGCTTCCAACTCAGATGCTCTTTGAAAATGCAAAATGCACAGCCTAGGAATACTCCAGTTCAGGGACTGTTTTCTACATAGATATGAAATTATTTAGTCAAATATTAGTGAACACAGCCTCACATATACTAGTAGCTGACTTTATCAGAAAATAAAATGTGGTCTCTTTAAAGGCATGAATAAAAAATAAATAACACTCTTCACACTGCCAAAAGTAAGTATTTCTGAGGTTTAAAAACTGATAGGATATGGCTAGCAACCCTCTCAAAGGTTACATGGTTATTCATTCATGGTGATTAAATAGATACAAAGAAACCTCTGTCTTGAGTAAAATGTAGTGATATTTAAATACATCTGTGGAACGCTGTTGGATCTACCAAAATTCCAAAATTTGCAGACCAAGGGGCTGGAATAAGGCCAGTCTGTTTTAGGGAATAGCAGCAAGAACATACAAGAAGGGTTATACTGTGTTTGGAATACATCCTGGCCAGCCTGAATGTACTACACCAGCCCTCTGACTTTCTGTTTGACCTGGAGATCAGAAGGTGCAGGAGCTGAGTGAGGTCAGGGTGTCATATCCCTGGCCCCCTCCCCTCCAGGTTGCCTTCGGGTGGCTATGTCCCAGGCTGAGGTCCCTGCTCCTCAATGGCCCTCTTCTCAGGACCCTCTCCTTCTAGGCCTGTAACTGTTCCCTCCTCCCCCCCAGGGCTGGGGATGATAAGAGCTCTGGTCTTCCTGGTGAGGGGTGACACCCCTGTCCCTTGCAGTTCCCCTTTTAAATAGGGCTTTTGTAAAACAGGCCCTCCCACAACTATTCTAATTGGAGAGTGCCATCTGTTTCTGATTGAGATGCTGTTAGATACAGCAGACATTTTTCAATGTCAGTTTTCAGATATTTGCTCAATATCATGAAAATCTCCAAATATTCCCAAACTCCGATCCTGGAAAAGTTGTCAAAGCCAAATTAAAACTGATGATGAAGATGATTGATTCTATTGCTATGACAACAAACTATTTAGGTAAAATGACTTTAGTGTTTTATGTCCATTATATTTCTGTTGATGTTTATTAAGATTCTATTTGACTTGGCAAAATGCCCCTTGCTCGGCTTCCCTGGGCCCACATTAACAGGCAGTGAGGACTGCCTCTGTGTGTGTGGCTAATAGCACAGTTCGCTGGCATTATTTGTCTGTCTTCTTGACTCATCTGTACTGTTTGCCCCGGAAGGCGGAGGAGAGTCTTCCTGTGTCTTCCATGCCTACATGTCTTCCATGCGCAGACTCAGTCCGCGGAGGACTTTGCACAAGGTCTCCTGTACTGGGTCTGGGGGAGGAAGGGCACGGAGAGAGGAAAGTGGTCTTGCACAGCTGTGTGGCACCCAGATCCGAGCCTGCCTCACTGGGGACATAACACAGTGGGCAGGAGAGCTGACCCTGACACCGGGCTGCTTGGCTTTAAGTCTTTGCTTCATCTTTATCGAGTTGAGTGATCTTGGGCAAGCTACCTCACCTCCTTTGAGACTGTTCTCGTTTATAAAGTGGGGATGTAATAGAACCTACTTCACAAGGCACTTGCAAAGGGTAAATGAGGGAACGATACATGTGAAAACCTTAGTACATTGTTGGCTGATGGTGAGCACTCAATAAATGCTGTGGATGATGCTCAGTTCAATGACCATCACCTGACCATCTACTGGGTGAACTCAATAGCCTAGATACTGGGTCACGCCCGCACAGTTGCAGCACTGTGCCTAGTGAACAGCTGCGAGATGAGGAGATACCGCTTGGTGAACACCTGCTGCTTTTTTTGGAGGATGTGCCTGTGTCTTTAAGTACATTAGCTCTAATCTTGATAGCCTTTCTGCAGCATAGGTCCACAGGACACTAACTTTTCCAGGGTCACCCAGAGGACAGTTTTGGAGCACTGTCCCTTCTGAGGTCTGTTTATCTTTAAAGTTCTTCTTTCACCACAAAGGGTTTTCACGTTTCAGTCATTCAAGGATGACTGAAATTTGAAATTCAATATTATATACTTTATAATATGTGAGTGCTACTGGCACCTCTATTTATTTATTTTACAATATACTTTAAATTGATCATTAAAATTTAACCTAGTTCTAAGCAATGGCATGAATAAAATCACCAGAATGATGTACTATGCATTGTCTAGCTATCCATCAAAGCAAACAGCTAACAATAAAAGTTCACCACTATAGCAGCTAGAATCACCTTTGATGTAGGCAGGGCTATGTAATGCTTACATTAAGAAACACTGCATTGTCTGAAAGTACGTATGTGCCAGGAATGAGAGAGAGCATATGACAGGCCGCCCATGAGGAAGGTAAAGTGGGGGACACGGGGCCTCTCTCCTCAGGACCGGGAGGCCTGGGTGTGTGTCCACTGAAGGGGGGGAAACAACAGAGGGTGTGACTAAAGGCGCAGAAAGGAGAGGGTGACAACAAAAAGGGCAAGACCATGGGAGAGCAGACAGAACACAGAACTAAAAGAACGGGAATTAAAAAGGAAAAGTCTCCTTCCTGAGATATTTGAGAGGCAAGAAATGCTGCAGATTTAGAGAAACCCAGGCAGCAGAGACCCAGGTTTGCAGACCTCATGGCAGACAGGCTCAGCTGTGTGAGCAGAGGAGGGGGCGGGCCGACCGCAGAGCGCGGGCGTGTAGAGACAAGCCGGCCACGGAGCTGGCTGCTTGACACGCTTTCACTTGGCTTTGGTTTCACGGCAGGTCACACATGTGTGGTGTGGCAGGTGCACCTGAGGCTCACGGTTTGGGGGCTGGCCACTGTTTCTAGAGAAAGGATGCTGGTGTTGACCATGAGAAGGCCCTTCGAGTCCATTGGCACAACTTTTTAAGAAAAACCACTACTAAATTAATAGTGAACGATTAACGGCTGAGAGAGGGAGGTGGCGCCAGGGTGAGAGACAAACCCTACATTATGTCAGAACAAGCAAGTACCTTCTTAGTTAACAGGTACAGGAGGTAAACCCAAGTGGAATGGGGATTTGGGGCAATACTGCATCATTATGCAATGTGTTAGCTTAATATTTGCCTCATACACATATGTCTGTACAATTATGAAGGTGTAAGAAACAGAATGTGAGCACTGGGCTCAGGCAACTACAGTATGAGGGCTGAGCAAGTCACCGACCCTACAGAATAAGCACAATCACGCCATGTAAAAGAGGACTCAGCAAGTTTGCGGGGCACATGACCCGTGTAATTGTAGGGGGACTCTACACAAGCCAACCTCACAGGAACAGAGAGAATGGCGATGACCAGGGTTGGAGCTGGGAGAAATGGGAGATGCTGGTCAAAGGTACAAACCTGTGGTTAACAGATAAATCAGTTCTGAAGGGCTCACACACAGCACAGCAATGGCAGTCAGCCACACTGTACTGTATATCCCAAAGTTGCTAAGAGACTGGATCTTAAATGTTCTCACTACAAGAAAGAAATGATGAGTATGGGACGTGATGGAGGTGTTAGCTAACCAACAGGGATAATCACACGGCAATCTACAAATGTATCAAACCGACACATTGTGCATCTTAAATTTATACTGCTATAGGGTAGTTATTATCTCAATAAAAATCAGTTGCGTTTCTATAAAATAATAACAAATGCTTTAAAAATCAAATTAATAAAATAATTCAATTTATAATTGCATCAAAAATAAAATATTTAAGAATACATGTAACAAAAAATATGCAATGCCTGTATATTGAACACAAAAAACATTGTTGAAGGGAATTAAAGATTAAATAGATGGAAAAGTATTCTATGTTCATTGGACCGGACGGCTCAATATTATTAAGATGGCACTACTCCTTAAATTGATCTACAGATTCAACACAACACCTGTTCAAGTATCAGCTGCCTTTTTTTTTGTACAAATTGAGAAGTTGATTCTAAAATTCATATGGGACATACCGAGGACCCAGAATACACAAAACAATCTTGATAAAACAAACCATGAACCGAAGACAAGAGGTACCACTTTACACACACCAGGATGGCCAATATGAGACAGATAAGTGGAGAGTGGAGAAATCAGAACCCGCCCACACCACCGGTGAGAACGTGAGATGGTACAGCTGATCTGGAAGACAGCCTTGCAGTTTCCCAAAAGATTAACACAGAGTTACCTTATGACCTAGCAATTTCATTCCTCGATATAAACCCAAGAGAAAGGAAAACATATGTCCATGGAGAATTTGTACACAAAGGTTCATAGCAGCATCATTCACAATTGCCCAAACTAGCAATAACCCAATGTCCACCAAATTATGAAGAGATGAAGTACAATAAAATAATAATGTAAAAATGTAAATGAAGTAACCATCCACAAATGGAATATTCCGCAATAAAATTGAAACACTGACACCCGCTGCAACACGGATGGATGCACCTTGAAAGCACTGTGCTAAGTGAGATCTCTCAGATACAAAAGGCCACACACCATGCGATCCCATTTAGATAAAGTGTCCAGAACAGGTAAATCCGCAGGGCAGAGAGTAGATTAGCCATTGTCTAGGGCTGAGAGAGTTTGGGGAGCAATGAGAAATGAATGAGTTTGGGGTTTCTTTTAGGGTGTGATGGAAATGTTCTGAAATTGATTGTGGTGACGACTGAATGCACCATAAAGCACCGACTCGTACACCTTAAATGGGTGAATTGTGTAGTGTGTGAATTGTATTGTGATAAAGCTGTTCTATTACAAGGAAGGAAAAGCAAGAGGGCTGTGAGGGTTAAACGTGTTGTTGGCCAAATGCGCACGATATTGCCCGTGGTATGTGTGTTTGTTTCTTTGTGTTTTTGATCGGGCCTATGTACTGAACATTCCTGGGAGGGTTGCTCTGTGACTTTTTCTGTTCCACAAGTCAGACATCCTAAGTCTTCCAGAATCAAAGACAGGTCAGGGGAGGTTCTATTTCCACATAAATATGCTAAGGGGTCTATCAGGAAAGGTTACTTCCAGCACACAGGTTCCATGCGCATTTTGCAGGAGAATACTTAGGGAGGCCTTGAGAAGATGCACCGTCCTTAGACCACGGACTGCTATGCTGTTAAGTCAGCTAAGGCTTTGCCAGACTTCATTAACGATGGCAGATTTTCCCAATTGCAGGGATGTTGTTTTGTCAGTGTTGTTGTCTCTGCACATTCCAGCATCTATGAAAGATGTCTACTCTAAAAAGCGAGGTGAGCAGTGGCAAGTGGTACTGTTACTTCCGAAAGCTGAATGGGCCTGTGGACTTGCCTATAAAGATTCTTAATGCAGTCAGCCTGACCTCTTCAAAAGAGAGTTCATCATAATTAGTGGCATCACATGAATATCAAACGAATTTATAATTACGGGAAATTCATTAGAGTATGTTGCTAAACATGTCCTGAAAATTGTTTTTGATGCTGTTTTTATTTAAGAATGATGTCGGTATTGGGGATGCTTGAAAATTATACATTGGTAATTCATTTGAAATTGAACTTTTGACAATTGTTAAAACAGTTTACGAGTTTGCGTATTTCTCTTTAGTTCTATTATTTGTTTGGCTATTTTGGTTTTCATTTTTGGAAAAACCGCTTCACTCACAATTGCCGTGTAAAAGGATGCACACCGTGCACTGTATTAGTTTTCTATTTCTGCTGTAACAAATTACCACCACTTTGGTGGCTTCAAAGAACCACCATTTATTATCTCATGGCACCTGTGGGTTAGAGTTCTGGGCACACAGTGGGGCTTACGGGTTTCCTGCTTAGGGCCTGACAAGGAAGAAAGGGAGGCGCTGGTGGGGATGTGCTCCTTACGAAAGGCTCAGGGGAAGCACCCTCCAAGCGTATTCAGGATGTCAGCACAACTGATTTGCTTCTCATGCTTTTGATAGGGCCCAACTCCATCTTCAAGCTGACAGTAGGCCGAGTCCTTCTCAGGCTCTGACACTCTCTGAACTAATCTCTGCCTCGTCTCACTAGCTCCTCTTCTGCTACATCTCTTACTCTCCTGCCTCACTCTTCCACTTTTCAGGCCTCGTGTGATTATTTGGATCCACCTGGATAATCCAGGATAATCTCCCTATTTTAATGTCAGCTGATTAGTAGCTTTAACATTGGTAAAGTCTCTTTTTCCATGTAAGGTAATATAACCATAACAGTAAGAGCAGGGGTGGAGCACACGGGGTCCAAAGTTCTGCCCCGAACACGGCGATGTTTAATTGTACGCGTCAGCTTGACCGGGCTGTGGGGGATGCAGACGTTGGTCAAACGTTGATCTGGGTTTCCTCAGCGTTTCTGGAGAGATTTAACATTTGACTCAGTAGACTGAGTAAAGCGGATTGCCCTCCCCAAAGTGGGTGGGCCTCACCCAATCCGAGGAAAAGTTGAAAAGAACTGAAAGGCGGAGTAACAGGAAGCTCCTTCCGCCTGACGTCCTTGCGCTGGGACATTGGTCTTCTTCCGCATTCAGGCTTGAACTGAAACAACAGCTGTTCCCGGCCCCCCAGCCTGCTGGCTTTTAGGTTGGAACTACACCATCGGCTCTCCTGGGTCTCCAGCTTTCTGACTGTATAGACCATGGAACTTCTCAGCCTCTCTAACTATGTGAGCCAGTTCCTTATTTTTATATATGTTTTATATATAAAAATATACAATTTTATATATAATATATAACTATATATAATTATATAGGTATAGAGTAGACATATAATACATAATATATATATATATATGTGTTTCCTAATGGAGGCCATATATATTGTCTCCTCCCTCTCTCTCCTTGAATGCAGACATGGCTGTGATGGCAGGAGCTGTGATGGTCTCACAGCCACGAAAGAAAGGCTGAGGACTCACAGAGATGCTGGCTGGCAGATCGCTGACGCACAAACAGCGGCCACCCACTGTTTAGCTTCTGGAAATATGACAAAAACCAACCAGAGATGGTTAAGCCACTTAAATTGCTCTTTTGTTACCTGTAGCAGAAAACATTTCTTTTTTTTAAAGATTTTATGTATTTTTAGAGAGAGGGGAAGGAAGAGAGAAAGAGGGGGAGAAAAACATCGATGCGTGGCTGCCTCTCACATGCCCACAACTGGAGACCCGACCCGCTACCCAGGCATGTGCCTTGACTGGGAATCGAACCGGCGACCCTTTGGTTTGCAGGCCGGCACTCAGTCCACTGAGCCACACCAGCCAGAGCAACACATTTCTGACTGACACTTTAATAGATAAATTTCACTGTGTTCAGCATTTTTGCCATAAGAATGTTTGCTGTAAACATTTTACCGGAAGCATTTTCACCACAAATATTTTCATTGCACAACTAATTGGCCGTAAGGCAATTTTGCCGCAAAAGATAAAATAATGAGAGAAAAAAAAAAAGAGGGGACATTGAAAAGCATACATAAAACCTGGAAAATTAAAAAAATCAAAAAGACATTATTGTAAAAATGAAAATACATCATACAATGTATTGCTTATGGACTGGCCTTCTTGCTCAGCATCCCACTTTTTCATTCTTTGCTACAATCTCTCCCTTTCCTGAGAGAGATACCCGTTCCCAACTGACGAATCAATAATCAATGCTCTCAAAGACCTGTGAATTAGCAGCCACCTCTTGTATATCTGCCAAAGCTTGGTAAACTTTTGGTTTCGATGGCTGGGAGGGACGACTGTGCTCGCTGGAGGGTTTACAGAAACAGATGTGTTTTCATTTTCTAGGATAGTGTGCCATCTGGCTTTACACTCTCTTAATTCACATTTCCAGTAAGCTGTATCACTGCATTTTCTAGCAGGCCGATGTGTGTAGTCATTGTCATCCAGGGTTTTAGGGTCGCCACGTCTCCTCATCACTGTAGGGACCTTTACAAGGTAGCTAAGATCCGAGGGAATGGACTGTGGGAGTGGACGGCGGGGTGGGCAGAGGAGGGCAAAGGGGGAAAAATTGGGACAGCTGTAATAGAACAGCGATAGAAAATGATTTTAAGAATGGGAGCGCTGTGAGGACTCAATGGACAAATGAATCCAAACGGACAACTGGCGTAGATACACGGAGTCTGCCAAAAGCCAGCCAAGCTGTCAACCAGTTATTGTATCTTGTGTGGCCCACTTGGTGTGTGGTGAAAGTGTCTGTGGCAAAAAAGCTTGCAGGCAGGGCATTTTCAGCAAAAAATGCTTAAGGTGAAAATACCTGGAACCAAATTTACTCTCTGGATCCCTGGTTACAGTTTTTCTAACTCTAGAAATGGCTCTTCTGGTGGTATTTGCCCTTTCATCACATAGCCTGACCTTACTCTTTAAGTTGCAATTAGGACCAGGCGCAGCTAGACTGTTCCGTGCTATAAGGAAAAATCCCCAGGGACAGGCACGGCCTAGGGCAGCTTCTGAGCCTGCAAACTGTCATGAAACCACATTGCCGTTCTTGTTGCTTGCCTGTTACATCTCCAATAAGCAATAAAATAAACATTTGCTACTTCGATGCAGAGCCTTGGCTGGGGAACGGCACTGAATGCTTACCTCGGAGACCACTGAGTAAGAATAACTAAGTCTGACTACAGAGGACAAGCAGGAATGAATACCAAGAAGTGATTGACGCACACCGAGATGGAGGATGCGTGGCCTCCTTGAAGGAAGATGGGATTTCAGGCCAGACAGACCCAAATTCACACAGCTTCACTTCTCTTTATTGGAGCTTATGTTTCCTCATCTGCAACATGGAGATAATCACTGGGAAGATGACATGGAATGGCACACTTGAAAGTACCCAGCCTGCTGTCTCCCACACAGGAGGCAAGCATGAGGGCTTGTTGAAGGAGCAGAGATACCTATGTGGTGTGGCGCCTAGCGGCCGAAGACAAAAGGAGTTGGTAGAGGATGGAGAAGGGCTGGAAGCTTTCACTCACATGTCTTGCTGAAATAAGTTAGGAAAGACCATAGGATGGCCATTTTCAAAAGCTGCCTTTCATTAAAGCTCATATACCCAGTGCCACTCTCATAACAGAAATGTATGTACTCAGGTTGATGTAAGTAAAGGTTTCAGATTACCTTATGAATACATAGCTATTGATGGAAATTTATGAAGTAGTATCGAACTTGAATCATTGACGGATTTCCGAAAACTTGATATTTTAGTGGAAACTAGATTGGTTTTCCAAAGGCATTTTTTGGATATCTGGTAAGCAAACTCCTTAGAAAACACTTAATAGTAGTTATTGTACTTAATCAATTGGGATCTTTATTGATGGAGATTCCTTAGAGCAAGGAAAACAAAACACAGAAGACAAGTAGATGTCTACAGAACAAACACACAGACCAAAACAGGGAGGGAGCATTTCCTGAGGGGCCACCCTATATCAGGTCTTTGTGACCAAGAACTTACACATATTAGCTCATTTAATTCTTACAACAGACTGCAAGATAAGTAGAGCACAGGTATGCTTTATGTAAGGCACACATTCTCAAATATCTCATATAACTATGAATGTGCATAATTTAAGACTAATCTTGACAAAGAATGGCATGTACTTATTTTATTAGTGAAAGTGGCATTGGCTGTGGAAAGAGCAGATTTATTAAAGAAATGCTGTCTTTGGCAATAAAAAGGGACGAAATACTGATTCAACACATGCTACATCCGATACAGATAAACCTTGAAAATGTGATGTTGCACGGATGAAGCCAGTCACAACAAACCACATGCTGTGTGATTCCGTTTTTATGAAGTGTCCAGAATAGGCAGATCTATAGAAGCAGAGCGTGGATTTGTGGTTTCCGAGGGCTGGGGAGTTGGAGGGGGGGGAGCAGTAAATGGGAAATGGCTTCTAATGGATTCAGGATTTCCTTTGGGGATGATGGAAATATTCTAAAATTGATCGTGGTGATGCTTGTACAATTCTGTGAGTAGTATATTAAAAACCATTGAATCATGTACTTTAAATGGGCGAATCAGTGAATTGTATATGCGAATTATATTCCATCAAAACTGATATGTTTGTGTGTGTGTGTGTGTGTATACACATCAGAGAGAACCCTGCCAGCCATTTTGAAATTATGTTATTCTTGACAAATACTTAAAATTTGGGAAATTACATTGTTTCTAAATTTGTGCACAAATAAAATTTTATTATTTCCATATTGCATCATTTCAAACTTTTCCAACTGAAACTCATACAAAAGGCTGCTACAGTGGATTATCACCGATTCAAAATGAAATAGAGACCTGAATTCACGCAGCTGGTAAGAGAAGGAGCCAGGGATGGAATTTAGCTCTGCTGGTTGGAAGAGTTCCTTCCTCGCCTGCAAGATGCTAGGTGACGGCACTATGACCCTCCTGAATCTCCTGTCATTGGAAAAGACAGCGGTCGGTAGCTGCTGATGTTTCTGGCACATGTGTATTTTGTCCGGCATGATGCTCAAAACTCGATATCCATTTTCTCATTGAACCTCATGGCTACCCCTTCGTGGCATTATTGTGACCCTCATGTGCAGAGGAGTTACTCAAAGCCCAGAGAGGTAAGACCACATGGTCAAGGTCTCCCAATGAGTAGTGGAAATGGAACTGAAAACCAGGTGTTTTGGATGCAGGAGCCAGTGGTCTCAACCCCTGTGCTGTGCTCTTGCCAGAACAGACTGCCCTTCCTGATGGACTGACAGGTACATCCTCGTGGTGCATTTCCAGTTGACTCATTGGCAGGAGAAAAAAAATGAATATTCTCTGAAAACCTTCTAGAGCCCTCCTAGCATTCCTGTGCCTTTCCCTTCCTTCACAAGTCCTTGATGTGGACACGAGGCCAGCACATTGATGTAAACGGCAGCCACACGATGATGTCCAGTTTTGGGGTATTTTCAGACCATCATTGCTGGACTATGATCTGAAATTACTGTGATAGTAAGCAGTCAAAACCATGATGCCAAGAAAGTTTCCATCATTGGGCACTGAGTTTGTTTTTAATCTAATAAAAACATCTAACGACAGGGGCCTCGGAATGCTTTCTGGAGAGAACTCTAAGATAGTGGAGGAGACAAAAATCACTTTTGTTCCAATAAAGGCTCAACTTTATGATTTCTGTACAAAACCTGGTGCACGAAACACAGGGAAAGTGGATTTGAACATCTCAGGCAGCAGGGCACACTGGTTTAAAAGCATGGTTTGGAGTCAAATTGTTTGGGCTATAATCCTTACCGGTTTAGTAATACTAGACATGTCAGTTTTATTAGATTTGGCAACAAGTACAGGGAACCCAATGTAAACAGTGAGTTAAAAAAGACAGGAGCTCATTATTGTCTCTTATAAAATAATTCTGGAGAGACAGTCCAGCACAAACATGACATTCCACAGGCAGCAGAATCCAGCCTCATTTTACCTTTTGTACCACCTTCCTAGCACATGGTTTCCATCCTCAAAGCCACCTCAGAAAGCAATAGTGGCTTCCTAAAATCTAACCATCGTATCCTCATTCCAGGTAGCAAGAAGAAATAGGTGGAGAGGAGGACTAGGGACACTCTTCCCAATGGACTGGGTTCCCAAGTCATCCTAGAAATCTAACCTAACATTCTCAATAGCTCTCTGGCTGGTATTTCATCACATGGCCACATGCAGTGCAGTCTGGGTAATACAGGTTTTACAAGGACACGTTGCTGGTGTAGTACGTTGGAGTCTGTTATTGAAGGAGAGAAGAATGTATATTGAGGAAGAGGTCTCTTCCCCTGAAAAAACTGTTTTCTAACTTCTGAGGCTTCAGTGTCCTCTTTGGAAACACGGGGATGATCACTGAGTCTATCTCCCAGGATTCTGGTGGCAAGTCCATGAAACAACACAGAGGAATCCCTTAGTACAGGGCCCAGAACCAGCCCCCCTCATCAAGGGCCCACCGATAACTTTGGCTACATGCTGACTGACTGTCCTCGGAGGAGCAGGGTCTTTCCATCACTCATCCAAGCGCTCACCACAGAGAGCTACCGACCATGCATGCACTCTGTGGCCTCTCTCCTCCGGACTTTAGACTTGGGCTTCATGCCCCAAACTCTTCATTTTCTTCATCTAGGTCAGGGTTTCTTAATCTTGGCATTACTGACATTTTGAGCCAAATAATCCTTTGTGGTGGGGCTGTCCTGTGTAGTGTATGGTGTTTAGCTGCATCCCTGGCCTTGACCCACTAGGTGCCAGTTGCTGCCTCCCCTCTCCCAGGATGGTAACCAAAAGTGTCTGGGGAAGGATGCAAATCATCCACAGCTGAACCGCTGCTCTAAGATGTCTGGACTCGTAGGTCACTTTGACAGCAGCAGTAGCAGTCTCTTGGGTTATCTGTTTAGTAGCATGAATCAACATTTTAAGTTAAACTATGTCAAACATACTTGCCCAGCCATTTCTGCATGACACATCACACACAGAAGGAATGCGATTCACTTAATTTCACACATTTGAATTATTCAAGTCATCATCTCTAACCCTGGCCTGCGACTTAGGTATGAGCCAACAAGGATGGATAGAACCCCCTCATCAAGAGAGAAGGTGGCATTGCAGAAGTGATAAGAGAAGCACAGGAATAGATGGCAAACAGCTCGGTGAGTCTGGTGGCGATGGTCAAGGGAACACGCCTGTGAAGTCCTCCGTCACTCAGAAAAGGGGCCTTTCCTAAGGGCATGGGGGCCAACTGCAGAAACACGGGCACGCCCAGCCGACCCCACGAAGAGGGTATCTGTGTTGGGAGCCCGTTATGAACCACAGACTCAGTAGATAAAAACACAAAACAAAAGTAGAGAACCAGAGCAAGAAAAAAACTTTGAAAATTCCCCAAACCAAACTTTTGAGAAATCTTTGAAAACAGCCAGTCTTATGAATAATGAAATAGGTTTGGGGACGATGCTTGGCTTATTAAAAAAAGTCAACTATAATTAAAGCAAGAAAGCTGTAAGTCTATTAAATTTTTTTCTTTGATACCGGAAAACTCAATTCATGACCTATATTTTATAAAACCTATACTTGAAAGAAATGTTTTTGCCCTCTCCCCATTGAACTTAGAATGTTGAGGCTCTTCTGTGTACTCGAGGAGGAGGGCAGCTCCGCACATAAATCACCCAGAGTTTCTGGTAGTATACGGTCGGTGCATCAGGTACAGCGATCCAGAGGTATCTGTGCAGACAGGTGGAAGCAGCCGCTCTGGAGTCTGCTCCCAGAGAGGACGGTATTAGCGCGACGGTGCTGCAGTGAGAGCTGGTCTCTCCAGCTCTCTGTTGGTCATAAATCTTTCCTAACTGACATTTGGAGACTGTCCAGATTGATGGCCTAGTATGCCTATGAATCTTGGAGGAGAGTTCTCCTTGGGTGTCTCCCAATCCACTGCTAGGGGGAGAACCTTGGCTCTATTTGAGAAGGCCGCTGCAGGTAACTGTCAGCTGCTGGAAGGTCCCCGACAAGCGAGGCTGTGATAAAGTCACTCAAGATGGCTGCTGATGTTTTTCTACCCTCCCGACTCTTGCCCTCTCTCTCCTTCATCTGTGCACACTCCCACATGCACACTTATACGTGCACACACACAAATATGTAGGTATACACACTCATACACATGCACATGAGAAAATGCTGTCTGGACTCAGGGTGACAGATCTGGACAGATCCTAACAGTTTCATGGAGGAAGTGGCTGAAGGACAGTGGGTGTTGCAGATGGAGAGGAACTGAACGGGCTCGGGAGCTGGTCTGAATCGGAACGCCAGTGTTATCACCAGCCCTGTGACTTTGGGGAAGGAGCCTAACATCCCTGAGTTTCTGTTTCCTCAACTGCAGAGAATTGTAGGGAGCTCATTAAAAGATAGGTGTAGAACCTAGACCAATATTCAGTACCAGAAAAATTATACTGGTGATTATCACCGCTGCATTGCCCAGGGTCAGGCCCCATCTCCCTCCCTCAGGGCCAGTGAGGAGGTGCCCCCCCTACCCCACCACTCCCAGCAGGCCCCCCTTTCTCCTGTGCAGCAGTGACAACAGGCCCAGGGTGTATCTATCATCTGCCTTCCTCATCAGCCTGCCAGGTGTGTGGACTCAGGGGGCATGCCTGTTTTATGTACCCCTAGCACCCCCTGCTTACTGAGCAGGGCTGTGTCTGGTATATAATAGGCACTCCAAGATATTTGTTGAAGGAATGAATAAATTGCTGATAGAGACAACACTTATTCAAAAATAAAATAAAAAGGTAGGTTTATGGTGATTCATGCTTTCTGCCATTTGGGGCCATTTGTTCATAGAATGGAATTTACTGAATGAGAACTGAGGGCCTAGAACTCCACTAGATGCTGAAAATCAGCTCTGGAGACAAGAAAACCCAAGGCCCCTGGGCTTCAGATTATGCTGTAGACAGAATATTTGAGGAAAATTTACAAATCTGTGAAGGTTTACAGAATAGGCATAATTCCATTTAGATGGTATCAGTTACAATAATCTGGTGCCATAAAGTGAGTCAACATTTAGCCTCCCCCGTTCATCACAGCCACAGAAAACCTTAAGTGGCCTCTCCCCTCCACCCTCACTCTTCCCACCTCCATCCAGGCCCGGGTCCTCTCACGTCGGGAACGCTACTGACCCACACTGACAGCAAAATCTGGCTTTACTATTCTCCCACTTAAAACCACCCAAGGGCTTCCAGCTGAGTTTAAAGTATAATGAAAACTTACGGAGCTCTAATCCAGGGTTTGCAAACTTCTTCTGCAAAGGGCCGGGTAAAGAATATTTATTTATTTATTTAAAACACTTAAATATTAAATATATAGACATACAGGCAGCAAATGTTTTGGGTTTTGTGGGACATATAGTCACTGTCCCGACTACCCAACTCTTACATCGTATGAAAACAGCCATAGTCGATGCTCAAAGGAGCAACAATAGCCAATGCTTAAACAGGCTTGGCTGTGTTCTGGTGAAACTTGATTAACTTTACTTTTAAGAAAACAGACAGTAGGGCAGATTTGGCTCATGGCCGGTAGGTTGCTGGCTTCTGCTCAAAGCGATCTGGCACTTGCCTGTCTGCTTGGACTTGCCTAGACAATGTCTTCTTCCTGACGTTCTCCCAACCCGCTGGCCTCTTCTCTGTCCCTCCATCTGCCATTCCTGCCTCAGACCTTTGCACTTTCTAATGCCTCTGCCTGCAGCATCCTTGCTTCAGACCTTTGCATGGTGGGTTCTCATTCTCACTGGTTTAGCGTAAATGTCACCTCATTGTCATCCTCTCACATCACCTTGTTCTATTTTACCCAAAGACCTTAAATGACCTTGTTTATTCATTCCCTTGTTAATCATCCTTCTCCTACCAGTAAAGTGTAAATGCCTTAAAGTCAAGTCCTAAAGGGCCTTGGCCACTGCTACCCCTCCAGCATCTAGAACACTGCCTGGCTCACAGAAGTCACGCAGTAAATATTTGCTGAATGACTTTGCTGAGTGAAATCGTCATCAGGAATTGATCTGACGTATGAGTGTCCTTGAAATTATAACTGTTCAATGCCATTGTGAATCTGCCCCTCTGTTTCACTCACCTGTAGCATGAAACATTCCTGGACTATTCAGAGTGGACCTAAGGTCTCAGGATGGATTTTGGCAGCTTCGGTGTGTGCCATGTCCTGCGCCTTAACAACCCAAGGACTATTTCACTTTCATTTTGCAGCGGCTCAGCTGTCCCCTTATTTCCATTTTGGCTGGAAACTCCCATCAGATTTATTCTTTCAAAATATTGTCGATCGATCACTAAGTTTCTGAAGCTACCAATGTTTCTTTACCCTCCCTCCACTTTAAATTATTTTATTTTAAATTAATTAATTTGTTTTTACTGTTATCTTATTTTTAAATATTTGATGTCACAAATGCTACAATAATCCCTCTTCCAAATGCAGAGTGAGGGAGAAGTGACTTCCAGCTTGAGTCTAAAATATATCCAACAAGTGAGTGGGCAGGGCTACCAAGTGCTGATTTTTACCAGAGAGTCACCTCTGGGAGCACAGGAGCTGTGCATTCCCAGGTCCCCAGGTTACCCGCACAGCCTAGAATGCAAAGACCTGATGTGAATGAGTACGAGAAGGGATGTCTGGGAGAAGGAAACACACACACAGGCTGGCCCGGAGCACAGACTTCATGATTAGAGAGGAGAGTGATTGAGGAAACAGTGTGGTAACTTTCTCTTGAATGGGTCTCAAACCCATGGACCCATATATGAATTTAGGTGGAGAGAGGGCTATGAATAAAAATGAGAAGAGCTGTTTTCAAAGTTACCTGCAGTAAAGGTGAGACTGGTTGGGTATCCTTTGACCAGAAGAAAGGGGTCCAGGCATTCTTCCTATCTCACTAAGCCCTACGGTATCTTGAAGGCTCGAGTGGACGCAGCAGTGGGTACAATAAGATACACAATGGTGTGCATCAGGGCGGGGCTGGGATAGAAAGCAGGGAGAAACCTACTGGCTATGATAGGTTTTGACTGGCTTGGTTTGGAGACCCTATAACACATCACCTGGGGAACCCCAGACGGTTAAGAGCAACTTGGTGGAGATTCTGTTTCTTGAGCGAAGTTCAGATAACTCAACACTTTTGATACATTTTATTTCTGCTGTTTTCCCTTTGAGAGTGTGTCTCTGACTGGATTATACATCTTTTTCATAAATTTTGTTTCATGGTCAACGGCATAACTCCAGGGTGCCTAACCCACTCTCAATGACACAGCATCATGTTAACAGCATCTGTCCCTGGGCGATACCCCTTAGCTAGGACTCCAATGGTAGCTCAGGGTCAACAATGTCAGCCCTGTTGCTTGACCATGATACCCAGGGAGGATTCTAGAACAAGGCATTCTGCAACCTACAGATACAGAGTGAAATGGTCACAAAAACTTGGAGATATTGGATATAATCCAGAAAAAATAAACAAAAATGTCTATCAGTATGTTGAGATGTGAAAAGAAAGACTATTGTATCTTCATGCATGAGCCTCGCCAAGATACAAATATAATCCAATGATGATCATCCTAAAATACATCAAAGTGTAATAAGCATATCCTGTACCCCACCAACCCCTCTTGCATGTATTCATCCTAAAGAAATTGTCACACGAGTAGGAGGAGATATGTTCTCCACTATAGAGTTGAGTATAAGTACAGAAGAGTAAGAACAACTTAAGTCAATAAGAAACTGGCTAATTAGATGATGGTAGATCCAGATGCTAGCTGTTTAAAGTAACAGTGTGGCTTGATACTATTTACTGACTTACGAAATGTCCATCGGACCCCGCCGAGTGAAGACAGTGAGTCACGGGGAAGGATGTCGCGCTGCATTTCGACACCATCGTGCGTGTGCGTGCTGTGAGTGAAGCCACTCTCAGGGAGCCCTGCAGCCTTGCTCACCGAGATGGCAACGGTGGCTTTCTCTGGATGGTGAGACTTGAGAGTGATTACACTTTTTTACTTAAAAGAAGCTGGCAAAAGGCTAAATTGCTTTATTTTAAAAATAAATATATCTGCTTAATAAAACTACCAAACCAACCAACCAACAACAACAAAAAAACAAACAAACAACAAACCCTCAAAATAGCCACATGTCCAATATTCCAGAAGCCCGTGGGATTGGTCGGGATAGCTGAGAATGGAGGAAACTGCTATGTGAAAGTCCCACAACACTAATGAAGGGAAGCGGGGCAGTTGGTGGACTGCAAAGCCACACCGCTTGTCACATCAGGGGATCCAGCATTTGCCCAGCATGGCGGCTGGCCTGGTGTGGCATCTTGAATCAGCTGGCTTCCCTTTCTTGCAGCGCTCCTCACCTGGGCACCCTGAACCTCTCAGGTAAACCACATGCCCTCCATCCTCAGACCAGGGTCTGCTTCTGGAGGAAGCCTGCACCATACCCCTCATGGCTAGCCCTTCTCAAAGGTGTACAGAGGATTATCAGTAGAAGAACTGGGAAGTTGATGCCAGCCAGCACTGTGGGGCCCTGGCATGTGTGCCCTCCAGGAACTTCGGGTTTCTCACCCCTCTGTTCCCTAACCCATGAGGTCTTGGTGTGCTTCAAGCATTCAGAAAACATGAAATTCATACAGAGCTCTGGCTGGCCCCATGGAGCAGCCAGGGCCTGGGCTTGGGTCCCATAAATCAATGCCCATGACTCTACCAAAGGAACAGCTTATAATGCACAAAGTTCAAAGACCATTATTGTCTCCCTTCATCTAGTAATGAATCCCCAAAACACCGTCCTAGAGTTTAGTGCTGAGCAGCAGGAAGCAGTCTCCCGTCTGCACAGACAGATAAATACAGGTGACCTTCCTCCATGATAGATTGGTGCCGATGGCACCTGGGAACGCTGGAACATGAAAATGATGCTTGGTTTGTTGGGAGATGAATGTTCCTTCGCACAGGCTGCATGTCCCTTTGCCTTACCTCCCTAGGGGTCTGCTGCCAGAATAATAATTGCAGCATTAACAATACATTGGCATTTCTTGAACATTTATTATGTTCTAAACACTGAGTAGAGCACACTCTCTCATTTAACCCTTGCATATAGTTCTCAAGGGTAGGTGCTATTATATACCTGCTTCATCTATAGACAGGCAGTTGAGGCTTCTAGAAGGTTCAGTAACTTTCCAGAGGTCTCACCTTGTTAAGTAGGTGAGTGGTGCATCAAACCCACTCGAGCCCGCCACAGTGCTAGGCACAGGACCAGCTCCATCATTACGGGGCTCAGTGCAAAATGCGAATGCAGGACCCCTTGTTCAGCAATTGTTAAGGGTTTTAAGATGGTGATGGCAGAACTTAATAATGTGAGCGTGGGGCTCTGGGAGGCTGCACAGGTCACAGCCCTGGCCAGGTGGACTCAGAAGAGAGTGATGTGAAGGAGGACAAGGACCCCGTATTTAATGCTGTTTAACCCCAGAGACCGCACAACAGCTCACGTGCGTTAAAAGTGATTCAATATGAGCCTGCATAATTGGGCAGAGAGCTGGCCGCTTTCTGTCAGGAGCTAAATCAGTTCATCCGATTTCCCCCCCAGCTGGGCCTGCCAAGAGTCCATCGTGAAGAATGTGAGAGGAGGTGGACTCCAACACGGTCATGGGAAAGAGCCTGTGCCTTGAAGCTAGAGACATGAACCTAGGTTCCGGCTCATCTTCTACCAGCTTGTGATTCGGGGGAAGTTCCGGACCTCTTTGAGACTCAGTTTACTTATGTGTATGACGGAAGAGTGGTATCCACCTCTCAGAGTAGGACGTGGCATAGAGGAGGGGATGACACCGTGCACATGAAGGTCTTAGAACACCATTACCGCTCATGAAATGCTGCCATGGCTTAATGGCTACTTTCACCATGAAGACTTGGGGACAGTCGAAAGAGCACGTAATTTGAAGGTAGATGATACAGGTTGAGCCCTGATTGTGTGTCAAATGGGCAAAGTCATTGAACTCTGTTCAGGGTGAGCATTCTCTTCTGTAAAGTGGATCCAGAACAGTGTCTCCAATACATAGGGTTCTGCGTTTGTTATTATAAATGGTTAAGGTTGTGGGGGGATTAGAAAAGGGATACCACTGCCCTTCTCAGATTCCCACCATCCTCCTGTTGAACTCTCCTACAGGGCGGGCTAAGTAATCTAAGTCAGCGATCCCCAACTTTCCTGGAACCAGGCACCGGTTTTGTGGAAGACAATTTGTGCGTTGATGGGGTGAGGGATGGTTTCGGGATAACTCAAGCGCATCGCCTTCAAGCTCACCTCCTGCTGTGAGGCCCAGTTCCTAACAGGCCTGGACTGGTACCAGTCCATGGTCTGGAGGGTGGAGACCCCTGATCTAAGTGATTTTTCCCTAAAAGTTTCCTACAACATTTCCACATTTTAACCCAAAATTTGACTCACTCTATTCCAATTCCTGCTTTGCAGTCAAACCCAGAGGGTGGTGAAAAAGAAAACCATGATTCCGGTCACATTCCACATAGTGAGAAGGAGCTACTCCATACTGGTATCTAAGGCTTTATGTATTTCATAGGGTATTTCCAATTATAAGCGGAAATTTGAGATGGTTTATGTTCTACTGTAGATGCATCCACCCTAACCAAATTGCTTTATGCTTTAAGAAATTCAACATACATATAGGATTTCATTTTCTTTGAAAATATGACATGTATATAAACCATTAAAATGTGAAATTCCTTCTCAAACTTTAAGAAAGGACACAGTGGGAGGAAAATCGAACATCGTCTAATTGTATACACGTACAATTTACAGAGACAGGCACATGCTCATGACTGCCTCAGTGTCACCATTGTCATTTACATTTAGAACACTTTCCGGCCCATCTTGAATTCTAGTCACTCATCTGCAAAGCCCGGGCACCGCGGACGGAAGCAGAGAATCATTTTTCTGCTCTGCTCAAACTCCGGCCCCTTTAATAGCTTTTCCTATCGGTTCTCCTAACTTGTTCTGAACATCAGCTTGTTTAAGATTTCTGTAAACATCAAACCCAAATTCCAGGGTCTCCCTCCCCAGAAGCCATCTGTCTATCAAAAGCAGCCTAGTGAGAGGGGCCACAAGAATGTTCCACCCTGAAGTGATCTGACCCTGACCTTCGCCTGACCACTGTCCATCTCTCCAGGGCTGTTCTCACTCCTCTGCCCTCGGGCACACACCAGAAACCCCTCTCCTTTTAACAGAATGGGCTCAAGTCTGCCTCTGGGCATCTGATGAAATACATAGAGACCCAGCTCCTTAAAGCTGAAGGGAGGTTTTAGGCACCTTACATACAATTATTCACCTGGTCGTCTGGGCAGGTTACCATGACAACACTTCCAGCACCTCGTGTATCTACATGTTATTGATACATCCCATCAATTGGGCCAAGGGGAGCAGAGTGCAGATACCCAGTCGAAGCAGTTCTCAAGCTCACACCTCCGTCTGGCTAAATGACTCACTTCCATGTTTTGGCACAACTAGACGCAGCCACGGCAATACCCTCAATATGGCACTTTTTCACTCTAATGCAGTTTAAAGCTTAAAATCAAAGTCCAGCCTTATAATAGCAATTTTTCTCTTTGCTTTTCACTTTCTCAAGCATTGTACTTAGGACTGATTTCTGCTGCTGGCCAGAGAATGCTTTAATTAGTATCCGTTGGGCCAGAAAGGGGAGCTTTAAATTGTAAAACCTTCCCGGGCAGAAAGGTTAACTGTGGGAGAAAGATAAAAGGAGCTCTGTAGTAACTTTGAGTCATTTCCATAACAGTAGGTACAAGTATTTCCAGGGAGAGAAATAAACGTCTTGCCTTTGGCCCTTTGACTGAAGACAAAGGTTTCACCAAGCCCATCTAAAGAAAGGGGGGGCTGGGAATCCTACCCATTTTTCCAAAGTGGCTCCGATTAAAATGCAGTTATGAAAGGAAATAACGGAGGAGCTTGCAGTGGGGGCTTTAATTTTCTCCACAGCTCCCCTGTGCCACGAAGTTCAGCCGTGGGCCCTCACAAGGGCGAGCTGGGTATTTACAGGGTGTCCAACAGCAGCCACGCGTGGAAGACTTAGATGTCGGTCATCCTTGAAGGATCACCTTCAGAGACTAGGGGAGAGATTTTTTATAGTTGACAACACCCCAGTCATGTCCTGACTTGCATCTTTCCAGCTCCTGCTTCTGTCCAGGGAAATAATATGTCAATGTTGATGCATACCAACAACAAGCTGGAGTGACAATAAAACAACCTCTAGCATCCCCAAAGACCAGAGTATGCCACTTCCCAAGCCATTATGCTAATAATAAGCCGACTCAACATACCTGTAGGTGATCCTTCCATGACATGGCCCACATAGGGGCCTTCTCGGAAGATTGGTCTGTTGTCATTCTGATCAATTACAATGACTTCCAGAGGGACTGGCCCCTCAAGAGTCCTGCCATTGACATCAGTGGTCTCCACGAATAGCTATAGCAGCAAAGAGATTGGAGGAGAAAGAGGTATTAATTCATTATGAAAATTGAAATCAGGTTCTCTGGAGAAAGTAGGTTATATCAGCAATTTAATGAGCCCTTGGCCATATTCAAACTTTGGTCTCAATGGATAGTCACTGGGCCTAGAATAGAAACTAAACATTAGAGAATAAAAGGCAAAGATCAATTCAGGTTAGGTCCCCCTTGGGAAATTTACAATTAATTTATCAAACCTGCAAAGAAACTCCAAAAACACCCCCCACTCACAATCAGTCATAGCTAAATGTGCTGATATTGTTTCTGTTTTTCCGACATCATTAGGCTTAAAAGGAATGTTATGCTAATAAAAATAATTGACTAAGCAGTCATGAAGAGAGTTCATTAAGAAAGAACTGGAAGTGTTTATGGTGATGTTTGGGGAAATGCAGGTCGGTGGGCAAGTGCAGAGAGCCTTCCTGGGGCGAGGGAGGTTCGCGGTGGGTCCCGGATGAGACGTCAGGATTCCTGCCCACCAGGCCCGTATAATCGACGGGGGAGTTTCCTAACTCCGTGAAACACTCCCAATACAGAAGGAACTACCTTCAGAGCTCGAGGATGAAGAAAATAAGAGCATACAAACACCAGCTTTATTGTCTTGGAAACAGGGAATTATGTCATGACATTTCCAGTGAATCACTGTAACCTTCTGCTCTTGTTTTCTGAGCCAAGTTCAGCCTGATTGAACCAGGCAGTGACAGTCACACTTCTCCTTGGAAACCAGCGGCAGTCCCTGCAGCAGAGGTGGGTGCGTATTTCAGTCAGAAAAGGGTCTGTAGTTGGAATCCTTGGGAAAGGGCCTCGGCAGCTGGAATCCCCGCCCAATATTAAAAACACTTATTATTAGGAATAATGACCAATTACTATCCAGTGCTTACCTAGGCTCTCTACTATATTACCTCACGTGATCCTCACAGTAATCCTATGATCCTCTTGTGAGGAGCAAATAAAAGCAAATAGAGATTATATGGTGGAGTCTAAACTTGACCCCATAAAATCAGCCTCCAGACATCACATTTTAACCACTATAAAAACAATGTTTCTAAAGCATTTTATGCTTGTCACATAATATATCTCAGGAGTATTAGCTCCTGCTTTTGTGGCTACTGTTATTGTGACCTACATTATTGTAAAAACTAGCCCAAATTAGGAAAATAAAAGAAACACTTTGATTACAAATCCTCACCGTTGTACCCGTGTGACGGTGTTATAAATTGGTATCATCCTTTCGGAAAGTGGCATGGCAAAATTCCACAAAAGCAATGGAGCACTCATATGCTGTGTCCCGCTTGGATGCCACTCCTGGTTTTCTCTGAGGTAGGCTGCACTGCTTGTACGAAAAGACTGCTCACTGGGGTGTCATTCCCAGTAAGGAAACAACACCGGCATCCACCAAATGCCCGGTGCAAGGGGACTGGTCGAATGAATGCTTGCGTAACAGCATGCTAGAACGCAGCCGTTAGATAAAATGATTGTTAGGCCTTGTTGATCTACTTGGAATATTGTGTGAAATACACAAAATGACATGTGCGTCACATCTCGGTGACATATACATACGGGCAGAATTTGAACTTAGTTGGCAAAAATAAAACCAGGTATGTTTGGGTAGAGAGACATATTTTTCATCTTTTTCTTCAACATTAATTTCTTCACTAGCAAATTTACACACACACACACACACACACACACACACACTTGGATTCCTGGGGCAGACAAAATAATGCCCCAAAAATTATAGTAAATAATTATACTTTAATTATTAAGAAATTGAAAGGGCGGAGTCATTTAACATCTGCATAAAAAGAGAGCCTTAAATAGAGTTCACTTTTATACTTTCATGCTACTTTTTAAAACTACTATGAGAATACTGCTAAAGAAAAAAATAATTATAACAAAACATTGGGGAATTTCATGCAATAATGAAAGTCTGGCCTTTTGTCCTCCCCAAATAGCCAAAGACTTGACTTTAACTTACCCAAAAAAACCTATGTCTAAAGACAACACAACATGTCCTGGGGCTGAAAATGCTTCCTGTTTGTTCACGAGCTGGCTCCCGTCCGTGGACGGCATGGAGACATCTGGGAGAGAGGCAGACGCTCCAGATGGGCAGGTGGCGGGTTAATAAGCCAGGGAACTTACATACGAGGCTTGTGTTGGGCAATCGCAAGACAAGCAGGTCTCTGTGCGCGTCTTCCAGAATCTTAGAAGTTTATGTATGAGGCCTCAATCTCATACACCATCCAGATAGTCTCAATAATACCTCACTATCTCAAGGCCATGTCCTTGAGAACAGCTCACACTGTGGGAATGGTGGGCAGAACACACAGTCAAGGACAGGAGAGGGGGTGAGAAGCCTCTGACCGTATGGGTCCAGCTCAGAGGTCAAATGGCGGTCACATGCTCTCGATGACCTCCTCCAACACCTCCACTTTCTACAAGACTTGGATAGAATAAGAAGCAACAAGCAGGATAAAGGAACAAAATTCACATTTGCCAACTGCAAATGTACTGGAACTGGGAAGGGCAGACTCCAGATCTGTCTCAAGATAATGGAAAGACAGACAGACACGAAGACTGTATAACTGATTAGGATGAATGAAAAATGTTGAGCTGAATCTCATAAAATGAATTATGTGAGTGAACAACCTGATCGCATTTTATGTAATACCAGTACCCAGAGTTTGACTCCTGGATCATTTAGTGGAAAACAATATCATTAGATGCACAGTGTTTAAAAACAACAAAGGGCTCTTAAGGGACATTTATTAATTTTAGAGTCAATTGAAAAACATTTCATTGAGGACTTACTACATGTCAGTCCCTATCCTGAGTGTTGGCTGTCTGTCTGTTAACAGAAAAGACATTCTGGCCTGAAGAGACAGATGAGGAACAATGTAAACACGTGAGTAAGGTCATTTCAGTTAGAGGTAAGGGACATGAAGGCATGAAACAGGTTGATATGTTAAAGCTACATGGTCTAATATGGCAGCCACTTGCCACATGTGGCTACTTAAATTTAAATTAAATCAAGATAAACCCAAAGGGAAAATCCAGTTCTTCAGTTGCACTAGCCACAGTCAAAAGCTCCATAGCCGTGCGTAGGTAGTGGCTGCCATATCACACAATGCAGACACAGAATCTTTCTGCCATCGCAGAGTTCTGTTGGATGCTAAAGCCCGGACTACAGTGTGATTGAGAGAGAGAGTGTGTGTGAATGTGTGTTCACGGGGGAAGTACCTATTCTAGATACAATAGCTTGTGGCTTGTTTTTGGAAGACTGTCTGCAGACTCTCAGGCTCTGCCTAGAATGCACTTTATCACAGAAGGAACTCTTCAACTGAGACCTGAATAACAACAATGCAGAAGGAGCTACCCATACAAAAACACACGGAAAGGAGTTTTAGGCAGCGAGTGTAATGGTTCCAAGGTTAGCATTATATTAGGGATGGTCTTGGTACAAGATGAAGTCACATAACTAGGGCTCCACTCAATTCCAGTGGAGACTAAAGTTTATTCTGCCATAACACTCTTTGCATAAAACAATTTGGGCAAAGTGAGAAAAGAAGGCATTTGCTCTGAATTGCTGGGTAAGCAGAGATGAGGAAGGGAAAATGATATCAAGCTTGTTCCTAATAAAGGAAAGCATAGTAGACTGAATAAAATATATAATGGGAAATGCTAGTGCTTTACTAATAAGTAGTCCATGCATTTTTCAAAAGGCATGTTAATAATGTGGATGAAAATTAAGCATGCATAAAGAAATTCTTAGTAAATATGACCTTACTACCCAATCACTTACTTAAGGAAATCTGACATTCCAGTGAGTTCTCATAACTGTTCTCATATGAAGGTGAGATCCACAGTTAACAAATGCCAAACTTTCTGAAGGGGGCCCTTGAACTTTCAAAGGGGACCTATAGTATCAGAGCATAAGTGTTTGATGATGTTCTCACCTTCCTTTCCTCTTCTTAATTGAAATACAGAAACACACACATCCTTAGTCTAAAAAGACTGGAACAAGGTTTGTTTCTCTTGAGTCTCAATGTCTATTCTAGGGATTGTGTTCGGGGCTCCAGAATCTAAACAAACTGGGATGCATTCAAAGAGAGGCATTCTCATCACTGATCTGTGTTTGAAGCGAGATGCCCATTTGTAGACACCGACTGTGAGAAAAACAAACAGGTGGCCACTGGCAGAAAGAAATGGAAATGGAAGTCACCCAGCTTCTCACTGACTATTTCTATATCACCCTCTAGGACTTGAGGACTTAGTTTGAGTGGTTGATCTTGGGAATAATGAGGGGTGACATATAAAAAGGTCTACTGTGGAACCAGAAAGAGAGAAGATGCTCAATAAATTGTGTCTAGAAACAGTTGCCTGAGTTTCACGGACAAGGTACCACCTAGTAACTTACTCCACAGCTAGTAGCCTGAAAAAGCAATGCATTTGACCCTTCTCTGTGCTGTGCGTTCTAGGACCCTGCTGTTCGAAGTGCAGTCCTGGGACCAGCGGCCCTGGCCTCTGCTGGGAGTTCGAAATGCTGACTGTCAGGTCCTGCTCAGAGCCTAAGGGGCAGCACCGCCTTTTTATCCCATCTTTTGTGGATTCGAGTGCACATTACTGTCTGTGGGCTGCTGATTCATGACGCAGGGTTTGGAGAAGACCCAAGGACCTTGCTGAGCTTGGGAACAGCATTCCCAGGTTCAGATGCATGAAAATTAGTTTTTAACAGAAGGCAGCGTCGAACCGCCTGCTGGAATGCACTGCACACATGGACTCATTTGTCACCCCCAAGCATGCAGGCCGGGCAGGGGAGATGCTTTCTGTGGATCAGTCTGGAGAAGCCTTGTCACAGATACACAGACACGCACATATATATAAACGTACATTACACACCACCACACAGAGACATACATACACATGACACAGACATAAAAACACATACATACACCACACACACGCCACATACACACAGATATAAAATACATACACACAAACCAAGTTTTCCAATCTTCTGATCTTTACCCGTGCACAATGGCCACGTAAAGTATATTTTGTCAGATCACTTTCTGTAAAGTTATCAGACAGAAAGTAGGGAGAAGTGAACTGCTTACTAACTGACAAGTGAGAAGTTGCAGAAAAGAAGAAAAGAGAGAGGTCCTGGAGGCAGGGAACCTCACAGGGGACAGGGCACCACGGTGGGGGCAGGGCCTGTCTCAGCCGGTGTGATTTCGGCACCCAGCTGGGCAGTGTCTTCTCTCCCATTCAGATGCAGTACCCCCGGGAGGGGAAACTAACTGAGCTTTATCACTAGAGGGCCTAGGGGGCATCTGGGGAACCTGTTAGGAATCTAGATTAAGCCAGCACTTTGAGACTGGAGTTAGGGGTATCCTGTCCATGCTGTGGAAAGCTTAGCCCATTGTGGAAGGGGAGAGAGAGAGAGAGACCTTCGGTTTTGGTGGGAGTGAGAGAGGTAAAAGCTGCTGAGGGGGGTCACACCCCAAAAGCCTGAGTAGAGGACTCTGAAGGGCTGTGGAGTGAGCCCTGGACCTGGATTCAGGAGAAAACAGCCAGTCCTCCTGATGCCGAGGAGCCAGGCTCTGAGCAAGGCACTCACCTCTTGGCACCTTAGTTTCTGTGTAATCAGCAAGAGCCTAGGCAGTGACCTCATAGGATCTTAGCGCAGACTAAGTAAAAAGGACGTGTAACAGTGCCTGATATAAAGTGAGTTCTGAAGTTCAAGCCACCTTGTACCGCTCAGTTTTAAAGGACCAGCTTCAGCCTTTCCTAGAGAAGGCAGGACTATCTTACATTTAAAGTGATTTAATCAAAGTATCCTTAAATGAAATTATTGGAGGCAAGGGTGTTCGAGCAACTGGAAAGTATGATCAATGCAGGTGCATGTTTATAATTTTGCTTTGAACTTGGTCCAGAGGGTGGCCCTTCTCCCTGGGACCAAGGCAGCAACTCCGAAGCCAACCTCTTTCTCCGATGAAGCTTCTCTCTTATCTCCAGCCAATTTGTTAACAAGTCCTATCCATAGTCCCGAATGTCTCTTAAAGGGCGGGACCCCAAAACCCTGGAATTCATTAATTAAAAAATTGTGTATGCATTCTTACATACTTCAGTCACCTCCAAAGTACTCTCCATTTGATGCAATACGCCTATTGAGACTTTTTTCCACTGCTCAAACAGTTTTTGAACTCATCGATTTTGATGCCTTTTAGTACTTTTGTTGTTTTTTTGTTTCACCTTTTCCACATCAGCAAAACATCTCCTTTTGAGGACTTTTTTCATCCAGGGAAATAAAAAATAGTCACTAGGGGTGAGATCCGGTGAAGAGGGAGGGTGGGGCATGGGGATCATGCTGTTTTTTGGTAAAAACCTGCTGAATACTCAGCACAGTGTGGACAGGTGTGCTCATAATTCACCCATCATGAAAAGGGCAAATACGTTGAAAGAGTCTTCAAAAAAATTTCACTGAAGCTGAACACAGCCTCTCACAACAACACCAGCTGGTACACTGATACAGATGGGCTCCTAGAACACTCACCTAGTGAGGGAAGCCTGTACTATAAGGGCCTGCCCTCCAGAAAATAATTCTGGGGTTTTTGTGTCCCCCCGCCTCATATAGCATCTTCTCTGGCTCCCTCATCATCTCCTGAGATTGGCTTGTCACCTCTCACTGGGGCCACTGCGACAGGCACCTAAGGGTTATCCCTACAACCACTGCTGACCACCATGGCCTATTCTCTAAGGGCGGTGATGGGTCATCTAGTGTGTCAGCAGTGCGCCCAGAGTTAACATTATTTGTGCACATGTCTGTGAGGGGTTTCCAGATGAGATGAACGTTTAAACCAGCAGACTCAGTAAAACAGATCCACCTCCAAATGCCGGGTAGACATCATCCAATCTACTGAGAGCCTGACTAGAATCAAAGGCAAAGGAAAGAGGCATTTGCTCCTTTTTCCTCCTGTCTGACTGGGTGAGCTGGGGCATCAGTCTTCTCTTGCCCTTGGCCTTCAGGCTGGGGCGAGAATCTGCACCATTGGCTTCGTTGGCTCTCAGGCCTTCAGACTCAGACTGATTACATCAGCAGCCACCCCCCCCCCACCCCCCCTCCCCGCCCCGGGCCTGCCTTTTCATACTCAGATCCTGGGATAACTCAGCCTCCATAATGTGTGAGTCGATTCCTTAAGATTAATCTCACATAAATGTGCAGATTTATATATATATTCATCTTATAGATTTATACATTGATATTGATACTGGCATTGTATACTCTTATGTATTTTTTACACTATATACACACAGTATCTCTCCTATTCACTCTGTTTCTCTGGAGAACACTGACTAAAACAGGCTTACAGGGCATCTTCTCAAATTTTTATGTGTAGGCACCTCCCAATCATTTCTCATCACTCTTAGGATAAACAAAGCATTCTTTTACTTTGACAAGTCTTTATAACTTGGCCCCAGGCCACTTCTCCTAATCCATTCCATTCCGGGTCACAGAGACCCTCTTTCTTCCTTATTACCTAGGCACACCAACCTTTTCTTTGTTCCTCCAACTCTTCCCATTCCTTCCCAGCACGAGGATTTTCACGTGCAACGCCCCCTAGCAAGCACGAGCACCCTATCTGCTGCCCCCTGCTCCCCATCAGGCCCTTTTCATCCTTCTGGTCTTGTCCCGGCTGTCGCGGGCATGGAAGAGCCTCCATCACCCCTCCACACAAACTACGGCATCCTTGGTTCGCACTCCCATGGTACCAGAATCTTGCTTTATAACATTTTTCATAATAATATGTGATCGCTTATTTATTTGTGTGACAATTCAATTAGCGTTTGCCTCTCCATCTGGCCCCGTGAAGGCAGAGGCATGGCGAATGTTCTTGCCCATTAGCAGATCCCCAAGGCTGACATCCAATGCCTGGCACATGACAGGCACTTGATTTAATCCCCACTGCCCACAGCCCTCACTGAAGAGGTAATGCCTCTTTAAGAGAGCAGAGCACAAAGTTTTGGCCTCAGCTTTGCCCATCTGTCCTTTCTCGCCCTCCCTGGCCCACGAGAGATGACAGTCAGTCCTGATTCCACTGACTACAGGCCAGTTGACATTCTGTGCAGTCTTAATCCACGAACAGGAACCGCAGTGGCAAACAGTACCTAAGCACATGAACTGATCACTTGCTTTTTGAAAGAAGGGAACCATGTTTATTTTGTGTTCGGTGCATGTCTGGGCTTTTGTGCACTGTCACATCGGGCTCAGAGCGACTGGGAGAAACAGCCGGGGCACAAAACTCACAAAACTGAAGTTCCGGGCCCGCGGTCCAAAGGGCCCAGTGTGTGGTCTGGCTGGATCCAAACCGAGGCCTGACTCCAGAATCAAGCTTTCCCCCACGACATTCTTATTTGCTAAATACTTTTTCATGGTCTTTCCTCATTTTTATTTTATTCCCTTTACTAACTTGTAATCTACTTAAGAGGTTTTACATTGATTGCTATGTTTCACTGTTGCCTCATCTGAGGCAAAATTATCCATTAATTAGGCGATGATGAGCTTATTACAAAATTTTCCTAATACACATGAAAATACATATTAAAACACACTGTGAGCCACTGTGTATCCTATTACACCCTGCCCAAGGGACAGGCTGGGGAATGTTACAGTGTCAGCCTGGCTCTAACGGGTTCCCTTTTGTGATGCTGCGGACATTCTGACAAAAAAAAGAGCTGTCCTTCTTATAAATTCAGCTCACAAATGACCACGGTGAAAGTGGAGGGAACAGTGTGTGCCGATCACCCCTAATTTGTTTAAAGCAAAAACACTTCCTCCAAGGGTGGGGACAGGCAGGTGCTACCTGACCGTAAGCCAATCGCTCCGCTTTGGGAGCCGTGGGCAATGGGCGCCAGGCTGTTGGTGCTGGTCTCCTGAGTCTTGTGTGCAGGAGGACAGGGGGCTTGACCTTTGAAATAGGGAGCAGGTAACGAAAACCCATGGGAGCCAGAGCAGAAACTAAGCCGCCAGAGTAGCTTTCCTGAAGCATGAGCATAGGAACCCCTAGCCACCCTTCCCAGGATCCCAGCACCCTGGTTCCTCTATGTTCCTTCCATATCTTGGGGGCATCTCTATCAGGGGTGTGAACTATCAAGTCACAGCGTGCAAACTGATGACTCTTCAAACCAATTAATGCACCATAATAATGGAGATGAGCGGTACATAATGCACAGACAAGAATCCTTTGTGAAAGAATAGGAACATAATGAACCAAATTACAAAGCGTGTACAAGCACACTGGCCTTCAGCATCACAACAAACTATTAACATCTTGCCCTTCATTTGGCTCATCCTCTCATCTGCTTATGAAAGAGACATTTGAGTCAGACAAAATTTGATACTGTGATCTAACCCAAAGGAATGAACTGGCGAAAAACAAAATGCGCTGCAGTGTTTTTTGGGTGAAGGCCAAAATGTAGAAGCTGGTTCCTAAAAGCCAATACTTTTTGTGACATGCGATAACCCAAGCCACAGATGTGAAACCCAGATCAGTGGAATGAGAAACAAAGCATGACATTCACAGTGTATAGATTCATGAGTCATTTTGAAATAAAACAACTTAGAAACACTTTGACCTTTTGAACTCTGAAGGTTCTGCTTCAGGCCAAGCAGTCAAATGAAATACAACACACACACACACACACACACACACACACACACACACACACACTCACACACAGTGAACTACTTATCTGAGACGATGCAGTAAACTTCTGGCTGACTGTGTGTGTGCACACATGTTCTTCAGCCACATGTTTTTTGGTCACATAAAGTGAAGAGAATAAGAGCCATGACTCCAACATAATGTGACTCAGTTTCTCTTTTGGACACAGATGCCTCCTACCTACATGAATGTGTCCCTTCCAAGGTACCTCTCTGGGCACTAAAACGTGTCCTGGCATGGATACTGTAGCTCACATTAGCTCTGAAATACCTCTTTCGGAACTTCTATTGGACTAGTTTAAAAGTCACAAAGGTGGGTCTCATTCCTTTAATGCCAAATCTTATTTTTGACAATAGAAAATAGTGATAATGCCAGAAATACAAAATGATACCCGGAAGTTCACCACGTGCAATTAGAGAAACACACAGGTCTAATGAATACTGGACATTTCCAATTAAACGTGACTACAAGTCAGACACAGAGACTCACATAAAACCTTGAAATACATATGGAAAATAAGATGCCTGCATTTGCCTTCCCAGTGAACAAAGGAAAAGAAAAGATGAGACCTAATGATTGTGGAAGTGCCGTCACCATAAGCAGCAGGTTCCATGCCGATGGGAATTCCACCTGATGCAATCTACCTGGAAGGCAGTTTGGAAGTGCAGGCATGTCTTGAGACCCTCGAAGGATGTTAACAGTGTAAAAAACCTCTGTGAAGATACCATGGAAATAAGGAAGCCCACAGAGATTTTTGTGAAAGTATGCTCTTATGAGTTTATTTATAACAGATGGTCTCTAAAGGTTGAGAGTGGTTGGAACATTTTTTTCTAAACAGCATTTTCCACTCTGGATATAATGTTTGTTGTGATAAGAAAAAGAAAATAATAAAACAAACCCTAACATATTTGATTAATGTGAAACTTAAATTGCCTCTACTTGTTGCACCTGAGTTCTTACATGTTTAATTAATATAGTCTCATATTCATTTATTATAGACCCCTTTGGTAGAGACGGATGCATTCTGCATGTAGATGAGAATATACTTGTGGCCCAAAGCAGAGACACTATTTTCTAGATATTACTTCTATAGCTAACTAAGGGCCTTGAATAACGAAAGCACTGGTAGATACTTTTATTGGCCTTTTGTTTGAAATTTTCATACTCTTCCCACCTCCCAACATCTCACAAAGATCCAACAAGACTTTTCTACCAAAGACATCCTCACAGATCACTGAAATTACACTGGACTTGAATCAGAAAGCCTGCCGTCAAAATTTGGCTCTGCTGCCTATAGAGTGGCTACGGCTGAGAGTGAATTGGCTTTCCCAGAGATTTTTATGTCCTAACCCCAGGACCTGGAGATATGTCAGGTTCCATGGTAAAGGGGAATTAAGGTTGCTGATCTGCTGACCTTGAAATAGGAAGAGTAGCCTGGATTATCTGTGTGGGTCCAAATTTAAACACAAGGGTCCTCAAGGGAAAGGGAGGGGACAAGGTCTGAGTGATGTGATGTGAGAAGGGTCTTGAGCAGCCATAGCTGGCTTTGGGGTTGGAGGAAGAGGCCAGGAGCCAAGGAGTACAGGCAGTCGCTCAAACTAGAAAAGGCAAGGGTCCTCCCCTGTGGCCTCTGCAGGTGAACGCAGGCTTGCTGGTACATTGATTTTAGCCCACTATCTAGAAATGCAAGATGACAAATTTGTGTTGTTTTCAGTCACGGCATTGGAGGTAACTCGTTACAGCAGTAATTGGACCACATAATTAATTGTTCAAACTGGAACACATTTTAGAATCTAAGTAGGTACCATTAACAATTACGCCAAAACAACAGGTACAAACCAAGTTTGTCCTAGACAAACAGGGCCACACAGTGATTTTATCTTATTAGGTGACTTCACTTTGTGGTCTCAGTTTGCCCGTGTAACAAAGTTATTTAGAACTGCACTCTTGGGTTTTTTGTGTTGTTGTTGTTAAAGTACTAAAGAGATAAATGAGCACGAATAGCACAATTCCCAACACATAGGAAATTCTAAACAAAGGCTCGTTAGATCAGAAGAGGGTTAGGTGACCTTGGCATTCATTCACTTCCAATAGACCTTTATTTAGACTTTTGTAAAAGTAGATGCAGTACCCTCGATTCAATTCCTATTTGTCTGGCCTTACCCTTTTGAAATTGCTTTTCTATTACAGTAATCCAGATTTCTCTTTGACACTAATCACTGCATTTCTGCTTATTTTTCTTAGCTTTATTCATTTATCAAAGTTAAATCTCATTATGAACCAACTCCTGGAGAGTTCTCAGGGAAAAGGTACCTTTAGCTTTCTGTGGCATTCTTCCCCCTTCATTTGCGCTGGGTGTAATTTCCCCCGATGGACTGAATGTAGTGTTTATAGCTCTCTCTAAAAATGATCGAAGGGGCAATGAAAGTTTCATACTTGTTAGATTATTGATTAAAGATCTTGATACTATTATCAAATGCTCTTTGAAAAGCTTACTCTGCTTAGAGCTATAGTATTTCCTTTGTCAATTTTAAATTTTAAAGTTTGTTTTCTCCCAAACATAATAAAATTTTTTTTCTGCTCTGGCTGGTGTGGCTCAGTGGCCTGAGCACTGGCCTGTGAACCAAAGGGTCGCTGGTTCAATTCCCAGTCAGGGCACATGCCTGGGTTGTGGGCCAGATTTCCAGATGGGGTTCGTACAAGAGGCAACCACACATTGATGTTTACCTCTCTCTCTTTCTCTCTCCCTTCCCCTCTCTCTAAAAAGTAAATAAAATCTTCAAAAAAAATTTTTATCTTATGTATGCATGCTCATGACCACACTGGACTTTGAGGGCATTTTCTACTTAACTTTTTATTAATTAATAATTAATTAATAAATAGCTTTAATTATGTGGAAGAAATCTATTAAAAATAATTTTATTTAAGCAGTTGGGGTAAAGTCCCAGTGAATATCCTCTACCCCAAGAGGGGGCACAGACTGAAATTTTTAATTGGTTCCAGTAGAATTTATATAAATCATGGAGTTGGAATTATGCCAGATTCATTAAGGATATGTACTAGAATTAAGAGGATTTCTGTACAAAGATGAGACGTATAATACTTCTGAAAACAAAGCCACAGGAGGAAATTATTGGGGATTTCATTTTCACTTGCCCTTCTCCCTCTCCAAAAGTGAAATTCAGAGGAAGAGAATGA
>VMDR010004452.1:0-25098 GCA_007922815.1 Macrotus californicus
CTTCACAGCCGAGGACTGAATTGCATCTTCATGTCGGGCCCCCTTTTGTGCTTAAAATGCAATGAGACTACATAAATATGAAAAGTCCTGGGTAAAAACTACATATGTACTTGAAGTGCATGAATGCTCACGTATAAACATGGCAAATAAAGCAAAAACACTTCCCTCCAGAAGCAGAAGCTCTCCAATGGTTTAAATCGGTTATCTCCAAAATGAGATATACACAAAATAATCCTTTGGGGCGCAGGGAGAAAATAGAACCTCTACTGATATTTCTTTATCTGAAAGGTGAGAAAGGAACTGAGCCCTACGGATAGGTATCACAAGAAGTGGTACATGTGTGTACTGTACAAATCACATGCATAGGTCGGGGGTACATGCTCGGATTTTCTTAACTGTAACTGTGTACCATCAAATATGTCTGCAGGACTTCTATTTAAACAAGGCTCGTTACCTACTAATGCATTAGTCTAAGTTGCAAAATTCTGAAGCGAAAGCGGAGTACTAGTGTCCCACTACATAGGAGAGACTTTTGTCAGGTGGTCTAAGACCGTATCAACAAAAACCCAAGCCAGTGCGTGGTTTTAATGTGCTTTAAATTACGCTAGCTGTTTTCATAACTAAGTGAAATAAGTATAGTTTGTTAAAGCGCTCCAAAATAGGATAAATGGAAACAAAATTTAATCTTACGAAAACAGAAATAGTCAAAGGTGTATTCTAATACTGGCTTCATCAAATTAGGAAGCAGTCACTTACCTTTTAATGTTGTTGTTGCTATTTTAAAAGTTACCTGAGTCAAGATGATATTTTTTTCTTAGAAATGGTTCATGATGGTTGTTTGGAAAACAAGTGTATCTTTTCTGGAGCAACATGCGTAAAGCATATTGGTGTTTCACAGATACTGCAAATCTATGCTATGGGATTTTTCATTGTCCTCTTGAATAAAGTGCTCATGTTTTATATTATCAGCTTTGAAGTGGGAACAGTGGCATGAAGATACAAATAAATGTCTGGTTTAAAAAAAGAAAACTACAAAAGCCCCAAACTTAGGAAATGAACTTCAAAACGTCTGAGATAAAGACCTTTATGGAGCCATCTCAGTTTGAGAGTGATATGTACACACACCTGTGGCAGTAATATCGTGGTGGCAAGTCACCCTCAAATGAGGGCAGTTCCCCGTAATATGCAGGAAAAGGAAACACTTCACCACCACACTATTTAACCATTCAGTGAATGTGCAGCACTTTTCACTTTTACAGAACAATACACACACAGTCACCCCAAAAAACAGACAGACCACTGAACCACTGCATGTCAGTCTTCCTCTGATTTTACAAGACAAGCTGCTGTGACTGGAACCGATGAGTGATGGGTGATAACTGCCTCTACTTCGTGGGTATTTTAATAAGTGGTCAGTAACTTCCTTTGTATGGGAGTCAGGGGCTGTCCTGCTTCTCTTCTTATTTCCCTCTGCTGCCTTTCACAGACTCGTCACATATGCAGAGTGACAGGGCCCACAGACAGACTGAACCCTAATGATGCCAGCATGCTCAAGAGTGTCAGCGATTGGTGCCACCCTCCCATTTGCCCACTGCCCTCGGTGTCTGACCCACAAGTGTGCCCCAGTGCCACTGAGCGGCCACCCAGAAATGCTCTGGCAAAGCTGCCTGATTGGAACCCTAACTAGAAAAACGAAAGGGTTCATCGAGCCCCCACTCCAGGGAAAGATGAATAACAAAAGTAGCCATCTCCCCTGGAAAAAAAATCTAATTACATGTGTATAGATTTTTGTAAAGGTTGGCACTGCATGCTCAGAGACATATTAAAATCATATTTACCCTCAACAGGAAAACTGGAAAGCAAATAATGTTCCGAGACAAAAGACCAGCTGTAAAACTCAGGAAATGGGGACAGTCACAAATTCAGGCATGTGATACAAGTGTCTCCACGCAGTGCTGGCATCTTCCTCATCAGATGTGCGGGGAGAGCGTAGAAGCCAAAAAACACCATCTTTCCACGGTTCCCCTCTGAGTATTTTCTCAGTAAGTGGAAGCTCCTTTTCTTACCTTGAGCTTGATACAAAATCTTTTTGAACATGAAGATTTTTTTGTTATTGTTGTTAGTGATGGTTATAGATTGGCCATATATCTGTACTAAGGAATTCAATAGATGCCAGTGTATTGTCATTTACTAAAACTAATATTAATGATAACATGGGAAGGCAATAAAGCATAGTACCAAGAGGATAAACCTTAGAAAGGCCTAATGTTGTGTCCTAGGTCCACTATTCTGAGCTGCGTGATCTGGGCAAATAATTCAAACACTCTCAGCCTTCGTATTGCACCCATAAAATGGAATAATAATGACAGCTTTTAAAATTCAATCTGAAGGGAGGTTTAAATTAGAATATGTGCACAAATCACATAAGTCACTCTTAGTGTTGCCGTGAATTAATAGGTATTGTTTAATATTCAGGTTAAGGTGATCAGGGAAATATACCTTACATGAGGGGGAATCAAAAAACCCCAGAATTTATTTATTAAAAATTTGTATTTATTCTGACATGTTTAAATTTCAGTCACCTCCAAAGTACTCTGCATTTGATGCAATACACCTATGGAGACATTTTTCCCACGGCTCAAAACAGTTTTTGAACTCATTGATTTTGATGCCTTTTAGTGTTTCTGCTGTTTTTTGTTTCACCTCTTCCACATCAGCAAAACGTTTCCCTTTGGGACTTTTTTCATCTGGGGAAGCAAAAAAAGTTGCTGGAGGAGAAACTGAGTGAATAGGGAGGGTTAGACATGTATAGTCCAACATTGCTGAACACTCAGCAGGGTGTGGGCAGGTGCACTTGTAAATCACCCATCATGAAATGGGCAAACGTGTTGAAAGAGTCTTCAAAAAAAAATTCACTGAAGCTGAACGCAGCCTCTCACAACATCAGTTGGTGCACTGATACAGATGGGTTCTTAGAACATGCACCTAACACGGAAGCCCGTACTACAAGGGGCCTGCCCGCCAGAAGATAATTCCATTTTTTGGGGGGGGGCACCCTTGTATTTAAACTGGAATTGATTTTTACTTCTCTACGCGGAACAAATGTGTCATATTCATTCTATCAAACCCCAAAATCAGTTGCATGGTTTTTGTCAACATTTGTCATATTGTGGTCTTCTGGAGATTTTAAAAGGAGAAATAGTGTTTTGAATAATATCAGGATTGCACTTACAACTGTAGCACCTCCTCTGGTTCCACATGAGTCTATTACCCTGATTTCCAAGATGTGGCACAAAATGAATGGCCTGGTGTTCATGAATGTCTTAGAGTTTTTCCTGTTCTCATTGATACCGAAAGTCTATTGGACGCATGCTTAATTTTTTCATTGACTGGAGAAATAGTTATCAATCTGGCTCAAATCGCTACGAGATCTTATAAATAAAGGTCCCAGCAAGACAGTCCTTAAACTTAAATATTAGAGGCAATAATATCAAGAAGCTGTTTTGCCATAAAGTTTAAAAAGCAAATATCTTGATTATGCAGTCTTCATATCTTAGGATACTATTCACGTAGATTCTATAGCTCGGAATACCTAGACGCACATTTGGGCAGGCAGAAAAGGTTTATTAAAAGTTAAAAGGATTCCTAAAGATGTGCAATTGATATCACATGATGTTGCAGTAACACCCTTTATAACTGCATTTTGATACCTAGTCTTGCTGTGTGACAAATTACACCAAAACTCAGCACCTTAAAACAACCGATTTCACAGTTTCTATAGGAAGAAATCTGGGAGCAGCTTAGCTGGGCGAACCACCTCTGTTGAGGCCGTGTCGAGCTGTTGACCAGGGCTGTTGTCTCATCTGATGGTTTGACCGGGGAGCGATCTGCTTCCAGCCTCAGGTCCCCACTGGCCGTGTGCATGGATCTCCATTTTCCGCTACATGGGCCTGTCCATCAGTTGCCTGAATGTCTTCATGACATGGCGGCTGGCTTCTCCAGCTCCTTGTGGGCTGTTGGACTGAATACTGCTGTTCCTTGCCACGTGGATCTCTCCATAGGACACCTTACAACGTGGCAACTGGCTTCCCTTAGAGCAAATGCAGGGAGAGAGAGAGAGATTGAACAAGCCAGGCTCTGAAGCCACAGTCTTTTTTTAACCTAATCTAGGAAGTAGTCTGCCACCCCCCCCCACCCCGCCCCAGTCTCTGCAGCCTGTGGATCCCACAGGTAATTCTGGTGCAATATGAGAAGCGATGACAAATATGTGAAGCCCAGGAGGCGGTAATTACTTCAGCCCATCTTGGGGGCTGGCTGCTGCCATGCTCACAGTGGCTAACAGCAGCAAGAGCTTGCCTCTGCTTTAAGTCTGTGGGCTTCCTCTGGCTGAAGGAAGACATGTGGGCCTCACGACTATGGGAAAGGTGTCGTTAGAGCAAAATCAAAGAGAAAGGTGTACTCGCAGGCATTTAAATATGAAACCGTTCATAAAGATACATATTATAGTCACTTCCTATAAAGAAAACATGGTTTTTCTGTGGCTTTTCAACGTGGGATGAAAGAAATTATAATTTGGAAAATAATTCTTTCCTCCCAAGGTGTTCATACATAGAATGAGAGGAAAGGTGACTGGAAAAACTATACTTTCAACTGTAATTGTTGTAGTCTCCAAAAACAGTTAGTTTGTGAAGAAATCTAGTCAGGGGCTAAATATTCGAGAAAAGATTCGATTCATAGAATTTTAAAGCTGGAAACTACCTGGAGACATGCCCTCACTTTATAGATGACAAAAGAAGCATCCAGATTAGTAACTGGCTTCCCAAGAGGACATGGAGACGGAGGCAGAATTCAGAGTGGAATGCTCATAGGAGTGATATTTATGGGTATTTTTCAAACAAGGACAGCTTAGAATAAGATTTTGTCAGTATACCGCAATCTTAGTTTAATTCATTCAACAGACACTTAGCAAGGCCTCTCCGTGCCAGGGAAAAGGGGAAATAAAGATAGAATTTGGCTCTTGTCTTCGAGGATCTCATCTTCTCAACGCGGAGGGAGAAAGACAGTATGAAGGGTAACGTGAGGACAACGTGTTGAGTGAGTGAAGCCCAAGCACGCGGCCGGTAGCAGCTGGAACTAACAGTATCGGGAAGGTGCCCAGTTGTACTTTGTTGGGTATCTGAGTAGGTAGGGGCTGCTTAAGGCTATTTCATTGACTAGGCTACTGCTTCTATCTTCTAGGTTATTTGGGAGCATCGTGAACCTTTAGATTGAATATAGAGCTAGGGAATGGAACAGGCTCTGCAAACATTGGCCTTTCATAGCTTAAACATTTGAGGTCTGGATGATTAATGATAGTTAAAATCAAGTCCAACAGTTTCTCAAACTCTTGCTCTATCTGTATATTCATTCACTAAACAGAAAAATTAATATCTCCCATGTGCCAGGCACTGGTGAGAGAGCAATAAATAGCTCCGATGTGTCCCCCAGCAGGTTTTATGAGGCCCAGAGTTTACATGCTTCCCTTTCGCTCAACAGAAATGGTCACTCCTCTTCTTGCATCATGGGTGGCTTTATTTTCTAGCTCTTGCTGCTGAGATTGTATATAATGCTACAGGGCAATGTAAACCTCAAAAATTACCCCCCCCCCAAAAAAACTCTAGTGTCTAGAGATACAAGAAAAGTCATACGATTATTTGGTGCTGTCGTGCTGGGTCCCATAGAGCCCCATTCCTCGAAGAAACACCTCGGGGTTGGCTTCCTTAACGCAAAATGTACGGGAGACATTAGTGAACCTAGTGGTGTTCCAGAATGAACTTTCATTCCCAGAGTCTGTGATAAGTACTTTTTCTGTCTTCACCTGGTCACAAGAAACAGGCCTTAGAAGGGATGCTTGGGTCACCTGTTGGAAGTAATAGCCACTTGCTTGTGTGTGTGGTTCATTGGAATATTTAGGTTTTCCCAGGACCGGCTTGTTAATGGCTGAACGAACGAAATGCCAATCAGGAGCAAACCATTTGTCTTCCATGAATACTTCCACTCCTTGTGACCTACAGCCTTCCCTCAAATGCCACCCATTTAGGGAGAATTTGGGGACAATGGGTTGATGGCATCAATATTTCCCTCTTCACCTCCTGGAGGGCTCCCATTTTTCAGGAGGCGACATCAATGTGACACTAACCCTCCTTAAGCCTTCAGAAACATGTCTCCTTGTTTAAAGATTAGATTATCCTTCTTGCATTGTTTTCCATTAGATTCTGTTTCCTTTCTCCCCCTTGGGGAAGGCCAGCTCACTATTTTAAAAAGGTGATGGACCATGTCAGGATTTAGAGAGTGAAAGGAAAGAGATTGGTTTGGATTTTCTCACTCTCTTTGTGTGCTCGAAAGCTCAATAAACTTCGAATGGCGACTGCAGGTATAGGGGTAGAGGAAGGCTTTTGTGTCTTTAGAAAACCCAGGTTTCAGTTGGATTATAAAGGTAGTCAAGAGATTGGGGGAAAAAAGTTCAAATAGCACTTTGACTACTTTCCATGCCAATGGATATGTATCAGCCGTCTTCCGTGGCTGTAAGAATCAGCATGCTTAAGTATTAGTAAAAAAAAATTTAAGGGACCAAATACAAGTTATCAAAAAATTGGATGAGTTTATTGTAATGAAGACAGGACTGCATGTAGTTTATATTCAAGTTTATGGATTTTTCTGAATACAGAATAAATTGTCAAAACGGTACTAAACCTCTATGTGAAAGAATCGGTCCCAACTCTTAATCTGCCAGGTAGATCTTTTTGGGAGTTTTTTTTAAAGACTCTAAGCAACAAACTTAAGCATATTCCAGCACGACTATATAGATTCATTGGGACGTGAGTATATTAATTTATTGTGTAGATCTAATGTTGCCTTTCTTCAGAGCAATTGACAAAGTGACACAGCATATAGAGGGTCTAAAGCCAGGGTGGAGCCGGGATGTGCAGCTCTCATGGCAGGTATATGCAATGTCGGAGAATGTCTTCAGTATATGAGTAAAATAGGAAAGGAAGCAACCGCCTTTGGCCATATTTTTCAGCTTCTCTGCCTCCCCAGTTTCTCTACTCAGTACCAAGTACCGCCAGAGCAGAGCTGCGGGTGGCCATCCAAGAGTTAAAATAATAACTTGTTAAAACTTTCCAATTTCAACCACCTGCCTCTTTGGAGAAGCCAGAGGTTTGGGGGAGGGGCTCGAATCAGGGAGTCAACCATCTTGAATTCACAGTCAGGCATGGAGCTCGGTCACCTTGTCCCCAACTACTTCGCCCTCTTCATTTCTGAGTACCCTTTCCTCTAACCAGAGCCCTGCATATCCCAAATGACTGAGAAAAAAAATAAGGTTCTCCTGTGTGTGAGGAGCTGCAGATGATACATCTGGCACAGGTTAGGGAATGCTTGAATGAGGCATGGCCTTATCGCTTTCTTGTCCTGCCTGCTCTCCAGTTTGGAGAAATAAATGCTGTGTAATAATCTGTTGTCAGACAGCCAGCACTGCCTATCCCCCTTTCTCTTCATGTCTATTTCTTTGGGTCCACATATGTATAAAAGGGGAATAAATTAATTAACTATGAATAATTACCAAATTCTCCAAACACACACAGACTTTACCCAGTGGATTCAAAAGTAGGCTGTGCACTGCAAGTTATTGGTATAGATGGTAGATAGCCATCACCTATTGTAAATCTATTCCCACAGCAGGATTAAGCAAATTCAAATTCAAATGGTGCACTCATAGTATGTTGTCAAACGCGAAGCATTGTAAATTTCCTCATTGCAAAAATGGAATAATGCCTTCAAAATAGGGCGTTTGTCAGAACTATACTATGCACAAAGTACATTTTTAACTCAAAGGATGATAAATTTGGAGAATAAATATGGGATTTACATAACTTAAAAATGTTGCGATTGGGTATTTTTGTGATTTGGCTAGAGGTATTAATTTAATTAAATGTGCAAGAGGACTTTCTCCCCATACCCAGAGAAGACTATATTTGCATTTTTTAAAAATTACCACAGCTTGTTATATAATTGCAGCCACTGGGGCTGAATGCCTTTAACAATGCCCTTAAGTTTTCCTCTCTCTACTGCTTCCCTAATGATAATGCACTTTCCCTTCAAAGTTTTCCCAGCATGTTGCTTTCCGTAACTCACATCTCCCTATAAGAAGCAAGTTTGTTGGCTCATAAATATAAAACTTACAGACAGGGTTCACTGCATATTGATCTAATTAAACATTTTTGAGTCAGAACAACAATAATAATGGCATTAATTATTGTAATTTGTGCAGCCGAAGTATATACATAAATAGGCAATCTTCATTTTTCAGTATTGCCAGTGGACAATGAATTTCAGACATTAGGACCTCGGAGCGCCGGGAGCTACAGCTGCTGAGTGAGCGCCCCTCCCACGGTTCTGGCCAGCAGCCCCGACATCCTTGCACAAAGTAATCACAGATCACAGCATTTAATCACTGAAAACAAGCACTCCAGAGGACAGCAGTGTCAATATCCCACTCTCTCATTATCTGTTTGGATTGCACATCCACACTGTCAGATAAACAGAGTGGAAAATTAAGATTAAAAATATGGTAATTTCATTTCAGGCAGCAGGCACCACTCACTGCCCCTATTATGCTATTGATTACCTCTGAATTCAATTTTTCTTTCAATGCAAACTTTAATCTGTTTGCTACCCAGCAATTCAACTCCCCAAGGGCTATTTGAGGGTAAGTAACCATTTAATCTGATGCTAACTGAAAAATCACCGTCCTTAATGAATTGTGTAAATCATTCAGCTCTAAAGCACCTTTGACTTCTATTTCATTTTTTATTTTCTACTCAATATAGGGAAGGATCGGCGTGTGAATAATTACAAAGTAGCAAGTATTTTTACATAGAGCAAATATGATAAAAACCCTATTATAGCAGGGCATGTGTAATGAACAGTACTTTTTAATTTCAAAATAGCTATTCATTAAAAAAGAATGGAAGATTAAAAAGAGAGGCTCAAAGCTCAAGGTAAAAGTTGATAGACATTGTAATTACATGGTTAATTTCAAAGATTTATATGCTGTTATGATTTAAAAGGAATTTTTATGACCTGACATTTTCATTTGAGAAGATTTTTTTTATTTCAAATTAATCTTCGAGCTCCTATTCTTAATTATTCCTTGGCAAGCGATAAATGGGAATACAAAAAAAAAAAATGCCCTATATCGCATTTTAAGCAGAATAAATGCATGCGAATTTTCAAACAGCAATAAAGTGGTTTTTACTTATTTGAATTGCTTTACATTGAAACCCTCGGTCGGAGGAATCGGTGGGAGAGAGCCAGAAATTACTGGCCCATTTCAGGAGCAGCAACCCTGCTGCAATGCGGCGTTCGTGACGCTTCAAAACAGCGAACTGGAGAGAGGGTTGTGCTTCGGCGCTGTGATTTCTTTCAAGTTGGCGTGGAGAGTTTTCAACAGGTCTCTCTCCCTGCCCGTTCCGGACCCCGAAGACATTCTCGAAAGGGGGGAGGGAGTAGGGTGGCGGGCCGGTTCGGTGTCCCTCTTCCACCCCGCCAGGGCAACAGCAATCGAGAGGGAGCCGGAGCCGGCAGACGCCCGCGCCCGGTAGCAGCTCGGCCTGTTCCGCGGGCGCCCGCAGGAGCTGCGGGGCGGAGGCCGAGAACCGGACGCCCGGGCGGCCCAGCGCTCTGTCATTTGGCCGCTCCTTGCAGACCGATGACACTGCGCTTCCCGACAGCGAGCCGCACCAAGCGTAGGGCTTGCGGGGGCAACGTGGCGGGGTGCCTAATTACCGGGCCCAATGGGCACGGAGGAGAAGCACTAGGGGGCACCGGGGAACGAGCGCGGGCTGGGGTCTCCGGGGCCCACCCAGCCCCTCCCTCGGGCGCCCCCCACACCCTCGGCCTCCCAGCGCGCGATAGTAGATGAAGTCCCAAAGTTTGGGGGGCGAAAGCAGACGAGCATTTCATTCCCCCCTCTCCTTCCACGTTCTGTGGGGGCAGGGGAACTTTGCAGGCCCGGCCTCCCCATCTTCACCTCCAGTTCCCTTCTGCAGGGGTGGGGCACGTCCCTGGCTACCCTCTTCAGTCCTCGCCAAACACCGTGGGGGCCTCTCACGGAGGTGGGGGTCCCGGGTTTGGGGCGGGGGCGCAGTTGGAGAGCAGAAGGGAGCTAGGGGCAGGCATCAGGTTAAATCCTCGAGTCCCAAGAGAAGCGAGGTTTCCCCTCCCCGGACGAAAGGAGGACCCGGGTGGAAACTCTTGCAGCCAGGCCCCGCAACTCCTGGGCGCGCAGGAATGGGGCGGGCGCCGGGGGCGCGCAGCTCACTCGGATTCTAACCATCACGCGGGGACTTTGGTTATTTCGCTCGCGTATTTCCCTCCGCCGCCGGGTTGCCTCTGCATGGAGCTCACGGCTGCTACAGCCGCCGCTGTGTGCCCGAGGGCGGCTCTGTCACCCGTCTCAAGACGTTTCGTATTATTCCCCTCCTGGCACTCCGGGCGCCCAGGAGTGCCCGCTCCGCAGCCCGCGCACAGTCGTTTCAAACCTCGGCTCTACGGCTCTGCTTTCGCCCATCCCGCATCTTCACCCCAGAATCTCCTTCTGAGCATTTCACCTCCCCGGGAGAGGAAGGCAGAGAGGCAGAAATAAAAGATACCCTTTCTGCTCTTAAGTCCCAGTAACTTAAGAAGAGTCCGCACAAAGCCCAGGGCTCAGGGAGGAGCCCTGGGGCGGAAGGTACGAAAGTCAGTTGTGCCGGCCCAGCACTGAGATTGAAACCCTATCTCGCACCCAGCCCTTGCTCTGAAATTCTGAACTTGAGCTGGTGGGTGTTATTTCAGGTCAGCCACAGTTCGGAGAAGGCAGGAGGGCAAAGCTCCTCCACCTTAGGTACAAACCGTTTCAGCCTGCACACGGGCTTGCCAGGGGCCCAGATCAGGACGCTTTGGTTTGCTCTGTGGATTTCCCCTTGCTCAGAGGTGTAAGAACTCCGTAGGCTTGGTTTAAACAATTTTTTAAAAATCAACGTGAGCATAAACTTCTCTCATTCATTAGATGTTTACTGAGCATCTGACACCATGCCAGTCAGGTAGTTTTTTGAAAACAAGAAGTGGCTGCCTAACAATTGTTCATGTATTTTAAATGCATGCATTGCTTCTCCAACTGGCAGAATAGCTTCCTTCGAACTCATCTGAACTACACTGTCAATGCTGCTTTAAGGACTTGGAACCCTACGAATTATCACCACCAGGCTCTGCGGGGAAGATGAGGCCCGCTCAGTACCTGGAGCTCTGCTTGTAAACGTACTTAACACTGTGACCCTGAATAGCTCCTAATGCTGGATATTCTGCTGAGTTTTTATGTGGAGCCTATTTTGCCTATACCTCTATTCCTATACATTGCACACCTGCATTTAAAGAAAAAGTTTTATTTTTCCCCCCAAATTTCCAAAGGCCAGGATTTCAGCATGTCCATGAGGCAGCACAAGTTTCAATTTTAAAATAGTGAATTATATGCAAGCCTCAAAGGAAAGAAAAGGGAAAGCAATGCCTTTCTGATCTTTGCTCTAAATATGCCTGAGCCGATTTATTTTCTAGGTGTTGAGTTTTAAAGGAACGCTTTCACCAAGAGGCAGGTGGAGTTCAAGAAGCTGAGCCCATTAAGTTTGCTTGTCCCCAGTCTGAACGGGCACCCAAAGCAGCAACACGTGTGACTGCAGATCTATGACGGTGTGTGTAAATGGATGCTTAATCAGCGCAAACCCCCGATTACCATACTCACAAACGGTCTGACACGCATTGTATAACACGACAAAAATGCAGGTTTATGCTCTTCCGTCTCTCTGCTCTGACGTCTAGTGAATCCCCTTCAAGGGTCGTGATGGCGAAGATACACTATTAGCGCTGAAAAAACTGAAGATTTCCTACCTCGTTCTATATTTTCATGATTTTTTTTGAAATTATGTTCTGTTGTTTAAATGGTCTTTTCTTTTTTTTTCAGGTTTAGATATAGGGCAGCAGGAATCAGAGACCCCGTCATTAGGAATGCTAAAACAATAAAGAGGTTCGTATGCTGGGTATAAGGCATAATTTCTTTCCTAGTGGGCTTTTCCCCCCTCTGTACCTCAAATACGTTTTAAAAACAACTATGAGCATGAGTCCCTTTAACACACAAATATCACTTTCCCTTAATTTTAACATCTAACGTTGGGAAATGGGAAGTGGCATGAAGGAGGTGTCCCTTCCAGTGTAACTGTTAGAGTAAATTTGGAAAACAGGCCTCAGTGTTCTCCCGGAGAAGCATTTCTGAATCAAAAGCTGGTCTAACCCTCAGCTACCTGGACCAGGAAACACTTAGATTCTCCACCAAGGAAGGACTGTGCCAGTGGCCTTGACCAGAGGAAGGAGGGAGTCCACATGTGCCAGAAACTCAGCACAGAGAATCCCATGCAACAAAGCTCCCAAACGCAGGAGACAGACTAGGTGGCGTGCTGAATGTTCATCTGTAGAGAAAACCTGTTCTGCACTGAGAACATCTACAGAAAATTAAATGACAAGCCTGCTCATTGTTAGTCTGAATGAAGGAGTTCTCTCAACCTTTTGCAAAGAGGCAGGAAAATCCATGAAAAGCAATGTTTTAAAGGTATGGGCATAAATGATAGGAATGCTCAAAACTGGGCAACAAGGGTAGGGAAGAGAAAAGACATAGAGCTCGGGCGGCATTTATTCATTCCTTTGTTCAACAAACATTTATTGAGCACCTGCTGTCTCCAGGCAGTGATGGAGCGCACTGGGGAGACTGACCCTTCCTGAGTGGAGCATCCATTGCACTCATTAAAATTAATGTCTGCCCTCTGTCATACTTCCAAAAGAGAAGCAGAGCAATTCGTAAATTATTACTAGGTATCAACTCTATGCTTTACTTTAGGATTATAGTATCCCTCTCTGGTCAGTGGGAACAAAAAGGTTCCAAGTGGAGTTTTGCCCATTGATTCACTCAAATTTAGTTCCCAAAGGCTGTCCAAACCCATCATCTCTCATACAGAGAGAGGAAAAATGAGCATTTCAAGCACCTCCACCTGTGCTATCAGTATTAGAAACATCAGCCCATTTGATCCACAAAATGACACCCCAAAGCTCATATTATAACCTTCGCAGAGATAAGGAAATTGAGGCTCCGGGATGTTCAATGTCTTACTCAAGCCGTCAATCTAGTAGTGGGGGAAATAGATCTGGAATCCCAATCAACCCTCCCAAGCCTGTTCCCTCCAGCATACAAGCCCTTCGAGCTGTATGATGTCATCTGATGAACTGCAAGGTGCTTAGTAAATGTACTGACCTCTATGAACCATTAATTCTTCGTTTATTTTTAAAGATCAATTTTTATAGTGATGAAGTAACAAGACGTGACAATCTTTCCATTGTTGTTAGTGAAAAGATTCCTAAACATCTTCCTCTGGTGTGTTAATTTTTACTTGAATGAACAGTGTAGAAATGGGTCAAAATAATAATTGACCTTTTTTATCCATATCCGTCACAGTTGATTCCTGTTCTGACATGCTCTAGTCCACAACATTTCTGTTCTTGAGCTAACACTGCCAGTTTAGGCTCTCTCCATGTTATTTTACTAAGTTAAAATTGGGTTTCTTCTAATTAAGGGACTCCTCCAAAAAGCACTCGGCTATAATGAAAACAGCAGAATTATTTCCAGCTACTTTACAATCAGACTTCCTATACAGCCCCACAGCTACTAACTGCATTTTCTTTAAAATCACTTTCGTTAACTTTCAGAATCGTCAAGCACCATCTGAGTGTCAAGGAGCGTTGTTGGGACAGAAGGGACCTTTGCAATGTAATTACCACACTCTAGAAACATACAGATGACTCTTTGGAACGTGGGCAAATGGTACTGATGCAGCAGGTTTCTCTGCTGTGCACTGATTGGTGGAGCAAACAGTGACGTCATAGCCTTCCCAGAATGAATGCTGAGCTGCTTGAAATGCATTCTGTTGTTACTTTTTTTCTGAGGAGGCTGAAATCAACCAAATTGAAAGAATCAACTATGGAGATGTCCAGTTGTGTAGAATGAGCCGTTTGCTACAGAGAGTCAAGTACTTCACAGGTAATTTGAAAGTAAGGCAGGTGGAATGTTGAATGATTCATGTAAGTTTATAAGACATTAAAGACATAAAGATAAGTGTTCAAATATTTTTCTTCTAAAGTGTCCCTACCAATTTCATTGCCTTCCTGCGTACCTGCTGTACGCAGTGGCATCCATAGTGAAAGGGATTTTGCCGCTTGGTTTGTCATCACTGTTGTTGAACTTGACTCTGTCCATGCTTCCAAAACCACTTTTTTCCTTTTTAAACATCCGTCTGAAGCTAAGACTTTCTGTCAATGTAACAGTATGTCTCATGGAGTCCTTCATTCACACAGTGTTTTGCAACCAACGGTGTTTTCACAGATGTTATCTCTTGGTGGTCTTCATAACAGCATTAGGAGGTGGGAAGGACTGCGGGTACTCTCTTCATTTGCACAGAGAGGCTGAAGACACCTGTGCAATGAGATGCCATGAGTGCAATGAGACACAGGGAGATGCCCTGTACTTACTCAGCTAAGGAGTGCCTGAGCCCGGGCCCCTGCCTCGTTTCAAGGCTGGTAGTTTTCCCACTCACCCCCCTACTCTGCCAGGAAACCCGTGTGGGTACCATACTGAGCTGTCTAGTTGTCCATTGAAAAGTTCCAAGAGCTTCTCTGACGTAGAAATGATAGCATTATCCAGCTTTATTAACAGAAGGAGAAAAAGTTCAACTCTCCACTTCCCACGTGTCCTTTTAAAGCAACCTTTAATTCTTCAAGTCATTTTTTTATTTCTGACCAGATGGCATAATAGACAATTCATGCCTGGCGGAACTATGTTTATTTTCAGTCAGCTTAAACTCCTGCTTCTGCTCTCTGGGATATTTTAGGTTCATGCTCAAAAGCTGCTTAGCTGTCCAGCTATTGGTCTATTGGTCAGTCTGGGTGAGTGCATTATGCTAAAATAGTGCCAGCTTAGCTGAATTTTAAGGAGTTATTCACAGGAACAAAATATTTGAAGCTTTCCTTCTACCAGGAATATGTATCTGATGCTAGCTGCTGATTTTATTTTATTTTTTACAGTTACTTAAGGAGATTCTCTTTCTTTCTTCCCTTAAATATGCATCTTTAGCAGGTCTGTCTCCATCAATTTAACACTCTTGAAGGATATTCCACATCCCTGCCATAGGATGACGGACACTGCTGATCCTGGGTCCAGTCACATCTGAGGCATCTCTGCCTCCACTGGGGTGTTAACCAGATTATTTTTCTATCACTCTTGCCCACACGGAATATGCTGAGCACTGTATCTCTAAACGAGCTAGCCCACTCTCACAGCCTGAGTCTCTATTATCGGCAGCCACAGCATGCATATTTTTATTGAGTTTCCAATCCTTAGGGAATCCTTTCTCGATGCCCTTCCTGGAGTAACAAAATCTTCGGATTTTCCCTTTTCTCTTCCATCTCCAGAAATACTCATCTTTGTTTGCCTGTGTATTCGGAATGGTTACAAGACTACTTTCCCACCATAGTAACCTGCTCCTGCCTGCTTTAAATTCTGGCACACGGTCACAACGCGATGATTTTATGCATGCTTGTCTTGTGTCTTCTGGCTGGTTTGAGTCCCTTGCATCTCTTGCTGCAGTTTCCGTAAGCACTGCAGCTCACAAGCTGTTCCAAAATGTGCACCCTTCTTAATTCTAAATCCTCGCCGGCTGGCTTTGGGGTGTGCATTTCTATGCCAATGTCTGGGTCAAGGCGCTAGGTAACTATTCCTAAGCTGCCGCTATAGGACAGTACTGTAAACCATCCTATATGGAGTAGTGGATTTATATTTGCATGCTTAGCCCTTCGCAGAGACAACAGCGGAGGCACTCAAAAGCCACTGAGAATGATGGCTTGGGTGTTGCAGGTGTGCAGCAAACAGCCTGTCTTTCCTGCAAACAGCCCGCTTCCTCGCAGAGACCAACTCGGGGTTAGGGACGAAGGGCGAGAGTGAGGGTGCCTGCCCCACATGCCCTTAGAGCGGCGCATCTTCTCTGTCCTGCTGAACAAGGACAATGACAGATTTCACCCAGCGCTTCAGAAATAACTTCTTTATTCCAATTTGTTTTTCAGGCTCCTGTAGAATTGCTAGAGGGACACGCACAATCTACTCCGTTTCTCCTGATGATTTTGATCCTATGAAAGAGAGTAGTTGGCGAGGCAGGGATCTGAGCTATGATTTGGTGTACTTTCTAGATAAACTTTCTTAGGAACGAACCAGCCTTTTGCCAGCTATGATTTACTCAGAAGGCATGACTAAAAGCATCCTAAGCCCAAGGAGCTTTCCCTGTCTAAAAATGGAAACAGGCTCGCCTTTCCCCAGCAGCAGGCTCCCTCCGGTAGCTAGGCTTATTGTTACTCTTAATTAGGTATAATTTGCACTTAGACTTAGGAAAGAAGGATGCCAAAGCCCTTCACAAATCATTATCGGGATTCCCATTTTAGAGGCAGAGCAAAGGAGACACGAAAAGGTCCAGCAATGCGCCCAAGGTCACGGAGTAAGCATATCTTTTCATTGGATTGTTCCCTTGGGGCCTGGTATAGCAGGGACAGCAATGTGTCCCCACAGAGCTATTAGCAGAGGAGCAGACAGAAGGAAAAGGTGCACCGCATGACATGGAGAAATCCCCTGGGCAACTTGACACCAGAAGAGGTACTGGTAGAGCCCACCTTTCGGTGGACCAGTAACTAACTATCAGTGTTAACTCATAGAAAGGGAATAACAGAAATATGAATCCAATTACTGAATATGTTCTTACCATGGGCCACTATGAAAATGGCATTGGCCGGGGCATCCTGTGGGAAAGTACAAAGAAATATGAAATTGATCTTCTGGGAGCTCTCCATATATGTGGGAGAACAGGACATATAAGCATGACTAAGTACATACATAACACTCAGCCAGGAAGTCCCAGTGTAATAGCTGGGGCATAGTAGAGGCTCAATAAATGTTGTCAGGCTAATAGTTACCCTGTCACCACCAAGCTGTCCACTGCCAGGGTGGTTGTGGGTGTAATTTGACTAAAGTTTATAGCAGGTTTATAAATTGGTGGTTAGAGTAAGTTTGAAAAGTCTATTTAACCTCTAATTTTCAAGTAATTTCTGACTTTCAAAAAAAGCTGCAAATACAGTAAGAGAATTCTTGCATACCCTTCACTCATTGTCTTTAAATGTTACCATTTGTACATCAGCACAGAAAACTAATCAAAGTCAGAACATAAACGTTGTTACAATACTATTAACTGGTCTTCAGGCCTTATTCAACTGTCACCGACTGTCCCACGAAGGGCCATGATCTGATCCAGGATCCAATCCAGGATCACATGTTGTATTTAGTTGTTGTGTTTCCTTACTCATTTCTAATCTGAATCAGCTCCTCAGTCTTTGTCTTTCATGATCTTGAGGCACTTGAGGGGCATGGGCAGTTATTTTGTAGCGCGTACCTCGGTTTCAATGTGTCTGATGTATACTCTTGATTAAATGTATGTCATTGTTGGCAAGAATTCCATGCCAGTGCCATTGTGCCCTTCTCAGTCACATGATGTCACCTTATCTTGTTATTGGTGGTATTAGCATCGAGCATTTGGGTACGGTGGTAGCTGACACGTTTCTTCACTGAAAGGTTACTATTTCCCTTTGTGATTGAAAACTTTCTCATGGAAAGATATTTTGAGACTGGGCAAATACCTTGTTTCTCGTACTTTTGCCCACTAATTTCATCCACCCATGATCTTTGCCTGCCTCCATTAATGCTGTGCTGTTTGCCAAATGGTAATTCTTCCATCATCCTCCCACATTTATGAATCAGAAGTCAGCTGTCAAGAACAGCTTTAGCTTCTCCCACTTATTTATTTACTGAACTGTTTCATAAACAAAGAAAGGAATTTCCGGAAGGCGGGCTTCTAGGGAAGAAGGAGGGAGCACTGTGTGGGAAATGGTAACGAGGCTGAGTGAAACAACATCGGAAGCGGCCTGCGATCAGAAGTCTCATGTGCTGAGGGTGAAAAATGAAAGTCTCTTACCAGATTTGGAAAAGCCAAGAGAACAATCAAAGGGATCGACCAAGGCAGTCATTTAGGTACCACTGAGGGCAGAAGGCTGGCAGTGAGTCCAAGGTATTTAAAGCCAGGTGGGACTGGGGACAGATGAGATGGGATGGCTCGCAGGCCAGTAACCTATTGTCACTTTTCATGATTACTCAGGCTGCCTTTTGTCACGACTGCTATCCACCTTCACTCTCTTCTCAGGAAACTGGATAATGTCTCTGAGCCAGCATGTTATGCCTATGGGGACGAGATTATTAAGATCTACTGAAGGTGTCATCATGTTATATTTAAGGACCCGTGAATAAAAATCAAAGACATGTTCAACAAAGCTACTTCTTGCAACAGGTGAGTGGAACTGCCTTTGACCATCAGCTTCTCGCCTGACTCATTTTACCCTCTCCTAATTCACCCCGGGTCTGGAAGGGTCATCCTGCACACCCACAGCCCAGCACGTACTTTGTTCTGTTCTTTTTACAAGTGTAGTTTAGTCTCAATTATCTGTGACAATACTCTTTATTGGGGTGACATTGGTTCACAAAACCTTACAGGTTTCAAGTGTACAACTCAGCAAAACATCATCTGCACACTGCGTCGTGTGTCCATCACCCCAAGCCAAGTCTCTTTCTGTCTAAATTTACCCGCTTTGCCCACCTCCACCTCTGCCCACTCCCTGTCCCTCTGGCTGTCACCACACTGTCATCAGTGTCTAGGTGTTTTGCTCAGTCCCTTCTCTTTACCTTATCCAGCCTCCTGACCCTCCCTCCCTCTGACAGCTGTCAGTCTATTCCACAGACCCCGGCCTCTGTTTCTATTTTGTTCATCAATTCACTGTGTTCATTAGATTCCATGTGTAAGTATGGTCATGTGGTATTTGTCTTTCTCTGACTGGCTGATTTCACTGAGCATAATGCTCTCCAGGTGCATCCATGCTGTTGCAAAGGGTCAGAGTTCCTTCTTTTTACGGCTGAGTCATATTCCACCGTGTGAATGCACCACTGCTTCTTTATCCGCTCCCTTATTGATGAGCACTTGGGAAGCTTCCAAACCTTGGCTGTTGTTAATAATGCTGGAGTGAACACAGAGGTGTGGATATTTTTTCCATATTAGTGTGTCATGTTTTTTTGGATATATTCCCAGAAGTGGGATCTCTGGGTCACAAGGCAGTTTCATTTTTATTTTTTGAGAAAACTCTATTCGGTTTTCCAGTGTCTGTACCATCCTGCATTCCCACTGACAGTGCACGAGGATTCCCCTTTCTCCACATCCTCGCCAACACGTGTCGTTGTCGACTTATTGATGGCAGCCATTCTGACAGGTGTGAGGTGATATCTCACTGTGGTTTTAATTCACATCTGTCTGACAATCAGTGGCATTGAGCATTGTTTTTGTATGCCTTTTGGCCACCTGTATGTCCTCTTTGGAGAAGTGTCTTTTCGGGTCTTGTGCCCATTTTTCAGTTGGATTCTTTGTCTTCCTGAGGTTGAGTTGTAAAAGCTCTTTATAGATTTTGGAAATTAACCCCTTATCAGATGTATCATTGGCAAATATGTTCCTCCCGTTCAGTGGGTTGTCTTTTCATTTTGATGGTGTTTCCTTTGCTGTGCAGAAACTTTTTATCGTGATGTGGTCCCACTTGTCTATTTTTTCCTTTGTTTCCCTTGTGCTAGGAGTTACATCAGCAAAGTATTGCTACGAGAAACTCTGAAATTTTACTGCCTATGTTTTTGGTAGGATTCTTCATGGTTTTGTGAGTTGCATTTAAGTCTTTAATCCATTTTGAGTTTATTCTTTTGTGTGGTGTAAGTTGGTGGTCTAGTTTTGTGATAATTCTTCATAGAATATAGGGCGGGGGGCAAAAGTAGATTTACTTTTTACAGTAGTTGTGCGTTTACAAAGCAGTTTTTTCTTGTACCATTATTTACTAATTATTGTATTATTGTCCATATGAACCACTGTACACCTACTTTTGCCCGCCCTGTAGATTATCCAAAGTAATGGTGACCCTACTGTTCTGAGACCTTTCTGAAGGTCACTGTTAAGTCTTTCTGAGGACTGGGGCATGACCACCAACCTTTTGATAAGAACTACAGGCTTATGGGGTTCCAAGCACAGTATGGCAGGACCGGGCAGTTCAAGACAAATACGCAAGACTGTTAGAGCCAATGGAGGCTGGAGGCAGAGCTGACAGAGGAAGGAGTGGACAGCAATTATCGTAGGGACCAGGCGCCAAAAATCTCACAGAACGACTGTGACAGAAGCAGTTGTGTTAATTAAGTACTCAGATTCCCTGAGGAAGTATTTGCCTCCTCCACATATATACGTCTAGATTGAGTGAGTGAGTGTGAGTGTGAGTGTGTGTGTGTGTGTGTGTGTGTGTTCTTCATCTAATCACACGTGGAAGATCAGAACCAAGGTAGAAGATCAGAGGCATTGTCCCTAAAAACCTTCACCAATAAGAGGTGTTTTTCAAAGCCCAGCCACATGTGGAATTTTGAATCTTGCCCTGAATATTTTTCAGTATTCTGTTGAAATCTCATCATTATTAGTGAGTTTCTCTTACAGCCTAGCAAAGGATTTTATAGGCCATGCCCTGGCTGGTGTGGCTCAGTGGATTGAGTGCCGGCCTGTGAACCAAAGGGTTGCTCGCTGGCTCAATTCCCAGTCAGGGCACATGCCTGGGTTGCTGGCTGGGTCCCCAGGTGGGGATGCACGAGAGGTAATCACACATTGATGTTTCTCTCCCTCTCTTTCTCCCGCCCTTCCCCTCTCTCTAAAAATAAGCAACTAAAACCTTTAAAAAAGGAAATTTATAAGCCAGTGAACATCAGAATGGTTCTGAGTGAAAAATGACCTGTGCTCAACTCTTTACTTTCTCCCTAAAAAATTATTTGTGGCCATGTACCCCTGCCTAGCTGCTGAGCATGTGCTCACTAAGCCCTTGGAGAGTAACAGCGTTTATCAGGCAGGTAGAAAATGATCGAGTTTACCTTCTTTTATTACATGAGAACCTCCTGGTGGGTGGCAGGGTGATTAAAACTTTCTGTGGCTTGATTTTTTTCGTGCTGATTTTCAAGGCTGCCTTAGCCCTTCCACATTCCTTATAATTTGGCATTTATTACGTACTTTACAAGGTGCTTGTGTAATACGATATCAAACTTAAAAGTGGTATTGTATACACAGAAACTCTATTAATAAAAATTACTACGTACTGCTATTTGTTTATAGTAAAAGGAGCCTCACTTATAAGCAAGATGGAAGATTCCTCTATGCATACTGACTTAATTGGCCATTTGGAAGTTAGTTTTTCTTGTTTAGCTATCTGAGTGACTGCTTTCTCCAAAATTCTTTAGACAGAGTTATCTCAGTTACTAATCTGTCCCTCCCAAATCAGGTATTTTTGATTTGGACACGTGAGTCTCTACAGGAGTTTTACAAAATTTGCATCAAGCTATGTTTTCAAGTCAGGGTCCTACAGAAGGTTGGTCTGGTCCATGCAAATGCATCGGCTGTGAGAACCCAAAGGCAACTGCACCCCTCGCACCACTGATAAACCGAAGGCTTAAGCTGCTGAGCCCTGGCTGCTTCCCTAGTGGCGCATCTGTCTCAAAGCTTCAGGTTCCATCAAAAAGTGTTTCTAAATTTATTTTTTATTTTTCTATCCTCACCTGAGGACATTTTTAAAAATTGCTTTTAGAGAGAGGGGAAGTGAGGGGGCAGAGAGAGGGGGGCAGAGAGAAACATCGATGTGAGAGAGAAATATCACTTGGCTGCCTTCTCATATGTGCCCCACCCGGGGTTCAAACCTGAAACCTGGGTATGCGCTCTGACAAGGGATCGAACCCATGACCTTTAGGTCCAAGGGACGATGCTCCAACCAACTGAGCCACACTGGCCAGGGCACTGTCAAAAAGTTTTAACATCCCTGCCAGACCTCAAATTCTGTGAAATATCCAGAACCTAAAGAAATTTCCTCACTTGACCCTATGTACAAACAATCCAAATTGCCACCCTTACCTTTATTCCATTACCTTTGCAGAAATTAAAACAACAAGAAGTGCTGACTGGACCCTACCAGAGCCAGCGGGGTGACCAGGAGCAGACACAGCCTGGGCATGATGTCCAGAAACATTTATTCATCGTCACTGTCCTGAAGTCCTCATTACAAAGAAAAGCACGGAAAACAACGGTGCCTGAAGTTTGGTTCTCAGACCAGCAACAGTAGCATCACGTGTTAGAAATATAGATTCTTGGGTCCCACTCAGACCTACAGAACCAGAATCCCTGGGGTTGGAGCCCCAAACATCTGCGTAATTCAGATTCACCCTGAAGTTGAGGAACCACTGATTGAGAGAAATACTCCTTGCATGGTGGCTGGAAGCAAATCTATCAATTGCTTGGATGTTTTCTGACGGCTTCTTTTTTTAAGGGATATTTTGCCATCTAAGGGTATTTCTTTTTAACTGAAAATTAACCCTGTATCCAAAAAATTAAGATCTTAGGATTTTCCAAAAAATCATGAGATTTTGTTCATTGGTGTGTGTGTGTGCGTGTGTTTTCTGATACTTGGCTAATTGTGCCTAATTCAAATCTAGAGTGGATTCAGCTTGGCCAATTCCCATTTTTTTCAGTTTAAATTCCAGAAAAATCTTTACCTACTCTTTTTTTTTTCCTTCTCAGGCAATCACACACTCACCCAATGACTAATCCAACTCATTTTTCATCCTCAGAAGTAAAAAAAAAAAAACAAAGCCAAAGAAAACAAATGCCAGGGAAATGTCAGAGACCACACATCCCAGACACTATACAGTCTAAGTATCTGACACACCACCTATGCTCCCTCCACGGAATTTCTTACCAAGCTGTCAGCTGTTTTACACGTTTACGTATAATATATAAAAATGAAGAAGTCAGCCCTGATCCAAGCAGATCAATGAAGATCAAAGTGTAGGGTTATTTGAAGAAACAAAGAATCTTATAAATGAGTACCATAATCCGAGTTCTCAGATGAGGAAACTGAGGCACAGAAAGGTTAACTGGGTATACCCATGAGCCAAAATTCTGTCCTGGTGAGCTCTACATGCAAATCTCTGTAAATCGTATGTCCAAGTCAAATACATCAGAATCAAATAAATTATACTAGAGAATCTACCTCTTGTACTTATGAATAAAATTCAGATTATTCATGTGCACAGCTTGAGATGTGAATGCAGTCATTATTACCACCAGCATTTATTCAGCAGCTAGACTGGATAAAGCACTGCCCTTTAGTTTATACAAGTTTAGGAAATACGAGTTTTGATCTGTGTGATATGGAGAAAGCTAAAGGCTAAGAGAAAATGGGGCAAATGGAAATTTTGTACACACACACAGGTGGCATGCAAATAAGCAGAGACTTGAGTGGCCGAGAGGCCGCACTCATCAAATACTCTGTCCTTCCCCGCATTCTCAAGCTCGCTTGCTGTTAGGTCGGCCACATGATTGGCTCTACTTGGCTCTGTGCAAAGTCCAAGGCAGGTGAGACCCAGGATGGCTCCTCCATCCACTTTGTCCCCTGCCATGGCAACCTTGGGGGCCACATTTTCCAAGTGGTGAAGCTACAATAAGAGGAGGGAGGACTGCCCAGACCATAGGAGTGACAGCCCAAGAAAGAAATAGCATCTTATCGTATTAAGCCTTTGAGAAGTAGCACCTCGTGTTAATTACTCTGATTAACTCAACTTGGAAATGTGATCCCATGCTATGCACCTGTTTGTCCTCTCCATTCCTGCCCAGGAATGTCCCCCACCTCTTCCCTTGACCTTGTGAGTGAATACTAATCTTTTACCACCTAAGTCAAATGCCAAGTTGTTCACTCATTAGACAAATGTTTTTGTGAACCTAGTATGTGTCTGGCATGCATTTATTCTTGAGGAGTCCACAAAGACAGGCACGCCCAAAACCTGATTTCCTAGAGCTTATATCACAGAAAAAAAATCTGTAATTATAACCCAGACCCCAAACAGAAGCAATCTCTCCTCCTCTGAGCTCTGGCTGAGGCCCTCCTGCACACCCAGCACTCTCTAGCCCTACCCTGCTCATATTAGCAACGTAGGCCCCTTGTCTCGCCAGGCGGTGAGCACTACAAAGCAGGGGGTTTATCTCATTCATCGGTGAAACTTCCACAGGTTTTGCACACAGGAAGCTCTCTATAATCAATTACTGATGACATACATAGAAGAATATGTCACACGTGTGAAAGCAATTGCTAGAATTACTGTATTTCTGAAAATTAAACTTGGAGGGGGGAGGGTGTCCAGGAAGGCTTGATGGTGACTTTCCTGGAGCATTGGACTGTGATCTAAGAATTCATAATTAAATATTTTCCTCCTGTGTGCCCGGTCCATAGGAAGACCTTCATACATATGCTGAATGAACCAACTGAATGAATGGGTTTCCCACTTTCTTATTGATCAACGGCTCTCCTGATTGAATGAATCCTACCCTACAGTACCTTCAGGAATTGAATGAGACATGCCATGCATTTTTGTGGCAAATAATGACATTTCTAAAGGCACAGAGCAGCAGGAGTAGTTAATATTTTTTTCTTTGTTACTTCTTGAAAAAAAATTAATAGACTTACATTATTTCTGGTCATTTAAACCAATTTTCTTTATAAACTAGCACTCAGTTGGCAAAGAAGCTCTTGTTTAAAGTGTAGTGAACTTATATAAAATATGAATCAGTGATATTAAGATGCTGCTAACTTGGGCATTTTTTCAGGATTGAAAGAAAGTATAGACTTTCCTAGTAATTTAGTGAGGTCCATTTTCCAAAGCTTCTACCTTTGATAAAAGTGAACTGAAGAGCAAAAGAAAATGAGGTGATTATGTTTTTATACTAAATTTAATTCCATTTT
>VMDR010004452.1:25198-60139 GCA_007922815.1 Macrotus californicus
TACCTTGTTTCCCACCATCTCTCATTTTTTTTCTGTTGAGGACCACTGAGGACATGCCATCATTTTGTATCTGCTCTCTTATATTCTTTTTTGTTCCTACCATTCCAGCCGTAATGTGACATTCTAGGCGAAGTTGTTAAGCACTAGATAGCAATATCACTTTGGAACATTGGTTACATTGCCTTTTGCATGTATTGATTTTATGTTTCTGAGCACTGGAGTTTTTGCTTTTGAAGCATTATTTACTCTGCATTTTAAATTTCTATAAGTGGTGAGTAAGTTATTAAGGTAGGATTTATTCTCATGCAGAAATGAAGAGGTTACCCTTACTCTATAATATTACTTCTACTCTATTCAGTAAGATAGAAAAGGCTGGTGAAAGAAAGGAAGGAAGGAAGGGTGGGAGAGAGGGAGGGAGGGAGGGAGGGAAGAAGGAGAGAGAAAGAAAAGAAAAGAAAGAAAGAGGAAGGAAGGAAGGAAGGAAGGAAGGAAGGAAGGAAGGAAGGAAGGAAGGAAGGGAGAGAAAGAAAGAAAAAAAGAGAAAGAGACTCACAAGAAGCAGAAAGTTTAACCTGCCAAAGTGAAGCAAATGTAAGTCACATTAAAGAGAAGCACAGAGTAATAGTAGGAATGAATGCTAATGCCTTGCACCTTTTAATTAATGGGGTTGTTTATCAGGCTCAGACATCCAGGCAGGAGTCTCTCCTATTATTTTTGGAGGCGTACAGTCTTGCAAAGTTGAAGTTGTTACACATGGAACAAATCCAGTGATCTCCATGTAGTTCAGAGGAGCCTTTCCATGCCTTAACATTCCTTTTTATTGCAGATGTTAAAAAGGTATTTTTGCCTCTGTCCTTACTCACCTGGCCTTCTATGTTGCCCATTTCTTATCACTATTGACACTGAGACTTGTGGTGTTGATTTGGGTCATTCCCAATGATATGACATGAAATTAATGAGAGCTATCCTGAGTGCATGTGCAGGAAACAAGTCCGATCTGCCGTAACATTTATTTCTATAAATGACGGAATTAAAATAGTTTGTTCTTCTTACAGAGGTCTATGGATACAAAGGCCTACTTCATTTCAATGATGTAAATTCAATGCATTATAAAATATTCACTTCAATTCTAATCAATATAAAATAACTCATTAGGTACCTACTACCTTTCAGGTGTATGAAGAATCAAGGTCCTGGTAAGGAGCCTTGATGGCCAAAATCAGAGATTTTGTTTTAGTAGAACAGATCATGGAATCCCAGAATCTCACAGCTGAAAGGAATCTTAAAAAGCCACGTGGATGTATGAATTATAGCCGAGCATGCAAAATAAGGCCGCAGTACAGTAATAACACATGACCAAGGTCACCAGCTAGTAACACAGCTTGAGCCAAAGTGAGACCTACCCCAGTCCAGGGACCTTTCCCCATCAAGCCTCTTCCTTCTATGTCTTCAGTGAAATCTAAATGTCTTACATGAATCACCATCAAATTATGTTTCAAACTCTCTGTAAATGGTGTCATGGTTACCAAAGGCATATCCACTCAATGGAATATTATGCATCCGTCAAAGGCAGTATTTATGAAGTCTGTGTAATAGCACAGAAAAGTGGCCAGGAAATTATGATAAAGGAAGAAGCAGGAAATAAAGCTGCGTCTATAGCATAGCTACGATTGTTTTTCTAAAAGCCTTTAAATAGAAAAAAGAGCGGAAAGAAATAGAAAGTTATCTGCATGTGCGTTTCAACGGCAGGACCAGCCAGAAATGGTTTCCCTTGTTCCCGCTTTCCAACACCGTTCAACTTTCCCTATAAGCATTTCCCATTTTAAGGTGGGAAAGGGAGAACAACTGCTCTGCTATGATTCAAGACAGCTAGTGCAGCGTCCTCTGGCAGTGGCTCTCAGGATGTTTTCTGGAGCAGGACAAACACTCAAACACAGAAAAGAACAAGCCATGCAGTCAAGAACTGGAGTGAGGACAATAATAGTTCTCCTCTGGGCTTTCTTTCGCCGGGAGACCCGGGAGACCCGGGAGACCCGGGCCAAGGAGGCAGGAGACCTCTCTGAACCCAGAGCTCCCACCGAGTCCTGCGAGAGAGAACTAATTGACAGAGGCTCTGAGGGAGTCCCTCCCTGATAAGACAAATGGCTCATCAGCGTCCTCTGCCAGCACCAGGGAGCAGACTTGAGCAATACCCATGGGAGCTCCTCGGTTACTCATTTAAATCCTTATCATAAAACATGATGACCTGTCAGCTTCCACTGTCCCTCCGCTGAGCCTGGTCTAGAACCCTTTTCCCCCTGCATCACCCCTTTCAGTCCATCCCAAACTCTCTCTGGCTTTGGGTTCCCAATGGCCTATCAGTTGGCCTGCTTTCTGTCTTAGAGGTGAGTGCTAAAATTCCTTCTTTTAAACCACTTTCCTGAGGCATAATTGACAAGAAGTAAGCTGTGCAGTTTTAAAATATGCATTTTGAACAGTTTGGAGAGGTTTATATCACCACGAAATCACAAGCACTAATAAGACCCTAACATTTCCATTTCTGAAAAACTTCTGTCATGCCCCTTGTGTTTTGGACTTTTTGAAAAGATTTTACTTATTTAATTTTAGAGAGAGGGGATGGGAGGGAGAAAGAGAGGGAGAGAAACATCAACGTGAGAGAGAAACACTGATCGGTGGCCTCCCGAATGCACCCTGACTGGGGACCGAACCTGCAATACAGGCACATGCCCTGAAAATGAATTGAATCGGCAACCTTTCACTTTGTGGGAAGACACCCAACTGACTGAGCTGCACTGGTCATTGTTGTGCCCCTTTTATATTCGATCCCTCGCAGCTCCTTCCAACCCCCAGCCCTTGTCCCCAGGCAACCATAATTTTAATAAGTGGCCAGGTATACTCGAGTCTTGCCCTTGAATGGAAAGAGGTGGATGCCCCAAAAGTCCTATGTGGCCCCAACACAGCAGCAGTGGCTTTGATCAGTGAGACAGAACTCACAAAGGTACCCAGAACCCCAAAGCTCTGCCTCCCCACCACGCACTCCATTTCCACGGTCACGATGCCATCCAATGTCCCTGGAGTCTCTGCAAGTTCAGTGTCTGGATGTGGGGGTAACCAGACCTAAAATGAATGGTAAAAAGACTGGTCGTGTCTGACATCATTTCATGCACAGCCTTAGCTTTGCTGCCAAAGTCCAAAAGAAAGAGTTTTACCGGAAACATTGAGAGTGCTTTAAGCATATGCTAGGAGCGATGAGGAATCATTCGTCATGTTATAAAGGTTGATTCTGGAATGTGAGCCATCGCCCTTCCCCCACATCATTGTACATGTCTCCGTAGCGAGTATGGGCATTAGGAAACATGGAATTGGTTTTTTTGCATCTTTTGTAATTGAGAATGATTTCATTCCTTCCCACACATTGTCGTAGTCACCAGAGAAACACAAATGAGTAAAATGATGTCCTTAGTTTATAATTGCATGGTGGAAACACATACAAAAAACAAGAATTGCTTTTAGCAACAAATTGTTAGTGCTTGATAAATGTGAAGCTGTTTTACACGATGGTCTTGGAAGCCGCATTGCCTGAGTTACAATCCCAGCTCCACTACTTACTGGCTGTATGAACTTGAGCCTGCCACTCAAACTCACTGAGTTTAGTTAGCTTCCTAATCTGTGATGGGGATTATAATAGTATCTCCCTCATATGGTTTTTTTTATGAAGACTCATAAAACAATCCATGTAAAGCACTTAGTATAGTATCTAGTACACTCTATACCAAGTGCTCTGAGAATAATCATAGAACAGAGAAATGAAAGCAGACCCGACCTACCGGCATTGTTGTGAGAGGCTGCAGTTGGCTTCAGTGAACTTTTTTGAAGACTCAACGTGTTTGCCCATTTCGTGATGGGTGATTAACGAGTGCACCTGCCCACACCACACTGAGTGTTCAGCAGTTTTGGACCAAAAAAACAGCATGACCCCCGTGCCCCACCCTCCCTGTTCACCTGATCTCACCATGAATGATTTTTTTTTTTGTTTCCCTGGATAAAAAAAGTCCTCAAAGGGAAACATTTTGCTGATGTAGAAGAAATGAAACAAAAAAACAGCAGAAACACTAAAAGGCATCAAAATCAATGAGTTCAAAAACTGTTCTGAGCAGTGGAAAAACCGCCTCAACAGGTATATTACATCAAATGGTGAGTACTTGGAAGGTGACTGAAGTTTAAACATGTCAGAATAAATACACATTTTTTTATAAATAAATTTTGATTTTTTGTGTGGCCTTCCTCATACTTGCTGCCTTTATCCTTCCTATTAGGAATTCCAGAAAACTCAGGAAAGGACCCCCAGCATCAGCAACTAACACAGCCCCTGGAGGGCCCAACCCAGTAGGTGGGGATCCCCAAGCTATTCCTTTCCACTCGGATCTGAGGAAGTCACGACATTTATATAAGGCCACACAGGCCATTTATATTGGGGAGAAGCATGGAACCCCAATCTTCTCACTCTCGGCTGGCATGGTTCCAACCAGACCCCAGGGTTTGTATTTCATGTCCAGTGTCAATGTGTAGAACATACTGTTACACTCTTTAAAAAAACGTTTGTTTGCTTGTTGTTACATAGTCCTTGAATTATGTCCTGTTTTTCCTTGCTTGTTACTAGACTACAGTTTATAAAATTTCCCTATATCAGAAGCGAGCTCTATCAGAAAATTAAACAAGTCTTGTTTGAGACATTTGGGGGCCACATGCATGTTTCTCAAAGCTTAACAAACTTCTCAGAATTACATGGGGAGAATGGACAGGCCCTACCCAGATCCATGGATGCAGGACTCCCGTGGGTGTGGTGACAGGGGCCTGCAAGGCTGTAAGCCCCTTCCCCAGGTGACCACGACACATGCCAAAGTTTGCATTCCTCTCATCTAGAGTTAAATACAATTTAGTGAGGCCATAAGTGGGAATCTGCTCAGTACAGGGTTTCTCAGACTTAAGAGGCAATTCTTTTTTAAAAAGTATTTTATGCGAGGATATATCTTCTAAAACACTTTTTAAAAAATATTAAATAGACTTATACAGAGGTTTTTAGTGAAATGAGATAATCTCCCTTTTAAAAAGGAACGACTCACCTGGGAGACCAGGAAGTAAGGTCACCAGATGCATGAGTGGGCGGTCGCCGTGGCAAGCACATCTGTCAGTTCAGGTGGCGGGCTGTCTCTTCAACAACTACCAGCCTGTTCTGAGTCCTATCAACTCAGCACCTACTTGTGCTGCTGTTCGATGTTCACTGCACCTGAAAGCATTTACTCTCCTCAGCTTCCCTCACTGCTGTTCCTTAAAGAGGGCAGTTTTACACAAAAGGCCAATCTTGTGACTCTGAAAAACACAAAAAGTTGAACAGTTCAGAACGACGATGAGTCATTTCAGCCTCCAGATCCTGACAAACTGGAAACTGAGCTACCCAAGATGAAATAATTAATGATTTTTGGAGCAGTTCATTGCGAAGATACCCAAATATTGCAAAACATGCAGCTTGTGTTCTTCTTCCCTTTGCTACAACACCCTCTGTGTTCCAACAAAAACAAAATGGGCGAGCAGACTTGATGTTGCACCTGATATGACGTTCTGACTCAGCCCCATTGTTCCAAATGCTAATATCTGATAAAGAGAGAGATGTAAAATAGAGTTCATTAAAGTGCTTATTCAGCATGTTGTATTTCATAATATGAAATGTAAACCGAAAGATGTTTTATTTTAATCTTATTTTTATATAGTTGGTTATATAATTGTTTCATAAAATGAAGTTGTCTTTGTATCCGTTACTGTTATAGTGCATATTAAAAGCACATAAATTATCGATAATTAAAAGATAATTCAATATAAACTGAACAAAAGATCTGCACAGACCTCTCATCAAAGAAAATCAGATGCAAAGATGTTCACCATTGCTAGCCCGGGAGGACGAGCAAATTAAAACCACCACACATCCATTAGAATGGCTAAAATTAAAAAAAACAAACAAACAATACTAAGTGTGGGTGAGGATATGGAGAAGCTGGAATTCTTATTCATTGCTTAACACAGCAGAGTGTATTCCCCTACAGTTCTGGAGGCCAGAAGTCCAAAATCAAGGCACAGGCAGGACAGCACTCCCTCTGGAGGCTCTAGTGGAGACCCCTGCCCTTTCCAGCTTCTGGTGGCCGTCAGCCTTCCTTGGCTTGTGGCTGCATCTCTCTGTGCTGCAGTCACATCCTCTCTCGTCCCATATCTACCTCTGAACTAGCTCTGCCTCGGTCTTATGAGGATACATGTGATAGCACTTAAGGCACTTAGATAATTTAAGGTCAATTCTCCTCTCCGTCTTTAACTTTTAAAAAATATATATTTTATTGATTGTGCTATTACAGTTGTCCCATTTTTCTCCCCTTTATTTCCTTCTGCCCTGCAAACCCCCCTCCCACCTGTCTCCTCCCCCCTTGGTTCATGTCCATGGATCGTACATGTAAGTTCTTTGGCTTCTCCATTTCCTATACTATTCCTAACCTCCCTCTATTTTGTACCTACCATTTATGCTTCTTATTCCCTACACCTTTTACCCCACCTCCCACCTCCCCTTGCCCAATGATAACCTTCCATGTGATCTCCATTTCTGTGATTCTGTTCCTGTTCTAGTTGTTTGCTTAGTTTGTTTTTGTTTTTTAGGTTCAGTTGTTCGTAGTTGTGAGTGTGTTGTCATTTTACTGTTCATATTTTTACTGATCATTTTTTTCTTAGATAAGTTCTTTTAACATTTCATATAAGGGCCTGGTGATGTTGAACTCCTTTAACTTGACCTTATCTAGGAGGCACTTTATCTGCCCTTCCATTCTAAATGAAAGCTTTGCTACACAGAGTAATGCTTGGTGAGCACATGCATCCAGGGATTGCCTCCCAATAGTTTTCTGTGGCCTTTGTCCACTGGATGGGAACCCCTGCATTTACATACCAGATGTCAGCTCTCCTGTGCCTCCGGAAGAAGTGATGTGGAACCTGACGGTGGTGGAGGAGGTGTATGAGCCACCTACAGCACCCTACAGTGTTACAAACTCTCACTTCCTTGGAGGGCCCAGCATCTCAAAAGGTTCGCTGTAAGAGTGCGGCTCTGCATGCTGGTGTCTGAGCGCCTGCGCGTTAACCCGCAGGAAGGCAGCGCCGGCGCCCACCTACTGCGTGCAGGGGAGGAGTGGCCGGCCAGGTGAAAACTACCTGAACACCATCACGCCCACTTCTGTGAGCAGGATCGGATCCCTTTAAACTATATCCAAGCAAGCCTCGCCTATCTCCTGTGCACTTCGTTCTTTTCTTGTGGCCAGGGAATAAGAGAGTCCAGATTTCTCAACAAAAAGGAAAAGAAGAAAGAAAAGAAAAAGAAAAGTTCTAGAAAGCCCACCCTCGGCGCGCCCTCGTTAGGAATCCTAGCTTGTAGGCCACCGCGTGCCGGTGACGGTGGTGTGTCTCTACTGCCCCTCCTGGGGCGGCTTCGCAGCGGCCTCCCTTTCGCCTGCGCCGCCTTCCCACCAGCGGAGGACACCGTGGGGGACAGCTGGGAGAAGCCTTTGCTCAGCCCTGGACCTCCCCGTGGGAACGCACCGGCGATGGCTCTCCCCTGGGGCCCAGGCGGCGTCCCTCCCCGCCCGCGGGGCCCGGAGGCGCGGCCTGTGATCGCGTTCCAGGGAGCAGGCGGGCTCCCGGGCCGGCCGGGCGGAGGGCGGGCGCCTGTGATCTGGGGCCAGGGAGCGCGCGCGCCGAGCGTCCCGGGGCGCCCGCCTGTGATCGCACGCCAAGCGCAGCTCAGAGCCCCGCGGCCCGATCACCCGCTGGCAGTGGCCCGGGACAAATGGATCAGGGAACCCGGCTCAGGCCGGCGGCCTTTGCTTCCACCTGCACCCCACCATTGACAAAGTCCGGTGAAGCTCCCCCCTTGCAGCGATCCTAATGTCCACTCGCTTCCGGACACAGCCAGGGGGACCCCCCGCCTAAGCCACAGGACGAGCCCTTGAGCTGCTTGTCATGTGCTCAAGACGAGAGGAAAAGGAGGGTCCGTGCCTTACCGAGCGTGCGTCCAATGAAAAGCGGCCCCCACTGGCTTGGTAGTTTAGTTCGACACAGGGCGGTTATCAGAACAGGTGTGAATAGTTTAGCAAAAAAGAAACATTTCTCCCTCAAATGACTCCCCGAGCAATCTCAAAGCAGACAAAAGCCTCACATTAGCATAGGTTGTGCAAAGCCACCTGTTCAAATAACTCAGACAAATGGTGAAAAACAGCCTTGGAAAGAAGAAAAGAACCCAAAGCCAGTGCAAATACGCACACAAGCCGGAGAGTTAAGCTTCGTCTCAACAACGGGCAGGGAGGGGGAGAGGTGTTTCCCGGGTCTGACACCGACTTGCAGGGCTTTTTTTTTAGCAGCCTGTGATTCCATTAGATGGTGAGATAGCTTTCACAGCCTCGTCAAAATGAAAATACCAGAGAAAAATCCAGTCTGCTCTAATCTAGCAAGCATTTATGTTTAGAAGCCCTAATTCCAGGTAATGAAAATGGGTGAGGAGACACGATTCGGCTCACAAACAACAGCTAGTCACCGAAGAGGCTTTATCCACAATCGCTGTTACTAGGTGCTTTTACATCCCGAGAAAACAAAAACACGATTTCGTCAGCATTAATTTTCAATATTTTTGAAATGTTAATTTTACATTTGTTGGGTGGCGTAAGGGAACAGCGGAGGCAGGAGAGGGAATGGCTGCGGAGAGAGGAGCCAAGAGAAACTCAACTTGGGGAGAGTGGGTAGGACATCAAAGGCTGCCGTGGCAGCGCTGGCTGGGGAGGACCAGGGCCCTGCAGTGTGGGAACAGAGCCCATTGCTGCAGAGGGGACGTGGGCAATCAAGGAGCCGGAACTGCCCTTAGACGGGGCAAGAGACCTCTCTTTGCCCTGAGCCTCCTACTGTAGTGGAGTCCACTCCAGTGCTCTGCTGATGTGCGTGGCCAGTCCTCGCGGGGTGAAGCATCAGGGAGCCACAGGCACACACCTACCCAGAGTCCATCTTTCAGGTGCTCACTCTGCAAAGTGTGGTCCATGAACCAAACAGCATCAGCATCACCCAGAGGCATGTCAGAAATGCAGGCACTCAGCCCAGCTCTCTGACCCATTGCATGTAAACAGGAGTCTGCATTTTAACAAGATCCCCAGGGGACTTCTAGGCATAGTAAAGATCCAGAAGCAGTGATCTGACCACCCAGGGTACCTGGGACCTCGGAATGGCATATCCAAATGGCCACAGCCCACTTCAGGAACCCGCAGGAGTCCATCCTCCTAAGGGCAGCAGTACCAGGTGACATTGCTGATGTGAGGAGTCCTTGGCTTGGGAGGGCCCATGAGTGAGGGTAGGGAGGGGTGACAGAATGTGCCTGTGCCATCTGGGATGTCCTTACTTGTGCATACTAGGCTCCTTCAGATGTGGGCTATGGGTGTGGGCCAGCTCTCCCCACACCTCCGCCTTTCACCACAGAACTCTGGGAAACCACGCATTCTGAACTGGAAGCAGGCCCTCCAGGCGGCTCTGAAGGGTTATCAAGGTGGGGGCGGGATAGCACACTTTATTGAATACTTTGTTCGCTTGATGAATGGCTTTACCAACTTAGATATATGGGCCTCTCTCTGTGCTCTTGTTGTGGGCCTGGATGTATCGGTGGTGGGTTCCCCTGGGAGTAGTTACTTCCTACATCAAAGCAGAGAGGAAAAAAAGAGAAATAATTGGTATCACATAGCACAGTTCACATATAAATACGCCTTCTCCAACCAGTTGCCTAAAAGTTCAAACTGCATCCGAATTTTTTTGATGTTGAGATGAAGGTGACATTTGTTTACCTGAAACAAGGATCAACTTGTTCAACTAATACTCAGTATGAAAGCCACTCATTCTTTCAGCTGGGCACTGATTTCTCGACTATGGTTCAGATGCCACGTTTAGCCAGACCCTGATCAAAGGGAGCAGGCTGCCCTCAAAAAGATCCCCTGGTACTTTCAGCAGGCGAAACGTCTCTTGACTAAGCAGGCCTGGTTCTTCAAGTTCCTACTCCCCCAAATGGTGAACGCTAAGTCCAGTCCTACGAGATCCTTCAACCAACTCGTACTCAGAGCAGATTTGAGTGATAATTTGGCTTAACAGGCAAGACTGGTGAGTGGGTGGTGCTCAAATCTGTGTGTCTGGCAGCCCAAAGTGAAGCCAGATTCAATTGCCTCTGTGTTATCAGGGTCCTGGCGATTTCCTGATTGTGATTTGATATTAGTATGCCACCTGGTCATTGACATGTCTTTGCTGGTAAAGTTTCTGTCATGTTTACCAAGGATGAGTTCTTCCAGATGGGTCACAAATACCCACGGTCCACAATCATGTGGGGTATCCCTTGCTTCTTTTATTAGAGAAAGCCACATGGTAAACTCAGCAATGTTAAAGTGTGAGTAACTTAATGTCTTGCACCTTCACACTAATATAGTAGCTTGGTTTTGAAAGTGCTTCAAGGGAAGAGCACCAGGTATGCACATGAAGGGATCACCCATGGTGGCCCCTCAAGCATTACTGAGGAATATATTTTATGTAGAAGATTTTCCCAGGGCTCCTTAAATCACTATATATATATATATATATATATATATATATGGCTATCTGGTCTACCCACTCAAAAACCTAGCCTTGAAGACAGGCTGCTGGCACTGCTGAAATCAATACAGTCATATCTTTATCAGGTAGGCTTGAATATTGCTGACTCCAATATAGAACTTGTTCTCAAAGGCTATCTACTGTCTGCTTCCCAAAGACTTATAATCAGGAACTCTTATAAGCTGGAGTCATGTTCTAATTAGGGGTAGAGGGACCAAAGATGAGAAAGCAAGGAAAAGGACCAAAAGCTGCCTACAGACAGCTAACCTGTACCTCCTCCACATGGTGATGTTCGGCCATGGACGTGACGCTGGGGTGGCTTACTGAGGCCGTCTACCCATCTGTCTACCTCACCTCTGGAGCTCATCTACTTGAGAAAGATTTGAAAGTCCAAATTCCACTGAAAAAAGTAATGTCTGGGGTTCCCAGCTGTCATCTGCATTTCTGCCCCTGCCCATGTAAATCAGAAGCTCAGCCATTGTCATGATACAGGGAAACACCAAGTCTCTCAGGAAAATTTGCCTAAAAATTACTTTGTCCAACAACTGATTTTAGGGGCCTTCCCCCAGAAAACACATGGCAGCAAATCTAGAGCCAACGTGCAATTAAAAGCCAAAATTCCCATAAACACTAGGCCTGCTATAGAGACGAGACCATTGTTGTGGCTGTTTGGTAGTTGCATTGACCAAGGAGCTTGTCACTGTTAACTTGAATTTCTTTTTAACTCTTTGACAATCACATTTACACATTTATAAAAAAAAAATTATACATGAATGATTATTTATCTGACCCGAAAGTGTCGTTCAAAAGTTGTTCCTGAATACAGAGCCTTCCTAAGTTGAGTATTCACATGGCCTGTATTTTAAATGGGAATACATTGGAATTTTCAAACTGGCCAGATATTGCTAGAGAATAGGAGCCCTGGAAAGATAGGCAGACTACGAAACAAAATTCTTCTGAAGAATCGCACAACTCAAGAGTTAATGGAGGATCTGATGTAAAGATATTGAAGCTAGGAGCTTCTGTATGCTCAGAGAAGACATTATTTATCCATAAAATGTAAACTCACTAGTTTATCCTCACTGAAGGCGGCACTAGGACTTTACCTGTTTGGTGAGCAGTGGAGTGAATGATACCGTTCTGGAACTTTGGCCTATCCGTGATTCTACCTTTGGCATTATCATGTCCTTAACAGATCACAGAACGCTGTCTCTTGCCTGTGCGAAAAGTGATTGTGTTAGCAGGCAGCACGTTGGCCCCACCTGCTCCACCTGGGAGAAGGTGTGCTTTCGCCCCAGGCTAGACTGCAGCCGTGAAACTTGGAAGGAGCTGTGTGAACCGTAGCCACAATCTAGACCTTGTCTGATGATTTTTACAGAACACATAGAGTGATCTCTTGCTTATTGCGATGTGGACTCTTCGCTCTGTGGATGAGCTGTGGGAAGGTTTTTTTTTAACTTTTTATTTTGGAAAAAAATTTAAGTCTACACAAAAGTTGCAGTAATGGTACGAGGAACTGCTGCCTATCCTCCAGCTCAGTTCATGCCCTCATTTTCCCTGCATGTGCTTTCCCTCTTTACAGCTGGGTAGACACATATGGTTTTTGGTCCAGGATCCCGTATATAACAAAAATGATTGTATGTTGCGTGCTATATGTTGTATGTAATATATAATCATTTTTGCAGAACCATTTAAGGGTACATTGCAGATATAACCTTCACCACTAAATACATCAGTGTATGTTTCCTGAGAACATTCTCTTACATAACTGTGGTATAATAAGCAAATTCAGGAAATTTAATATTGATAGAAACCTATTATCTACCATTTACACACTTCTTATCCAGAGTTTACCAATTATCTCAGTACTGTCTCTATTATATAAATATTTTTTGCTCCAGGATCACACAATGTATTCCACTGTCTTCTCTTTTCAGTACCCACTTAATCTGAAACATGTCCTTTCCCTTTGTTGTTTTGTAGAATGTCCTCCATTTGCGTTTGACTCTTGGTTTGATTTACACTGAGCTTTTCCCTTTGGTGGGGGAGGCAGGGACACCACACAGATGGTGTTGTCGTGGCCTGCACACCAAGGGACCAGAATGTCAGTCGGTCCATCACTGGTGCCGTCAATTCGGGTTATAACAGGTTAGGGTGGTGCCTGATGGATCTTTCCACTTTAAAGATATGATTTCCCACCTTATAAACTAACTAACCTGGGAAGATACCGTCAGTCTATGAAAATGCTATCTCCCCTCCCCAGCCTCTATTTCTATTTAGTAGCCAATGGTGGATTTTGTTTGATTCGTGACAATGATGGACGTGACATGGTATTTTTGGTCAATCCTTTTACATTGATTAGTTGGCACTGTACCACACACAAAAAAAGAGCTTTCTCCTTTATTTCTCATTTATGTTATCAGACTCAATACGGACTCAAGGATTTTTACAAATTCACTGTTATAAAATGGAAAGTTTTCAAATCTTCAATCCCCTGTTGGCTGTTCCTTCCTTACACAGAACACTCCTAACGTGATATAAACTGGCTCACAGGGACTCCATTGACTTTGTCTAGGTAGTCTGCAAAATTCAATTTTAAAAGTTCTGCACAGAATGCCCTCCAAAATTAAATATGATTAACTTCTGGATCAAACACAGTTTGGAATACCCAAAGCTCCCATGTACTGGGATGGATAGCTGTGAGTTGGCCAGTTTTATGAGCACAGATGCTGAGTGAAAGACTGAAATTGTTCAGAACTGTCCAGTGGAAGCTTTCTGTAAAACAATGCTATGTATCTATGTCTTGATCTTGGTTCTTCTTGAAAAAATCATACGACCCCAGTGTCGATCCCCAGGGCAAGTGAGATGGCCTGGAGTATAGAAGGAAGTCTTATAGGGCTGGCACATGTTATTTCTTCTATTGTTATCTTTAAGTCCTAAATTCAAATAAGCATCTTTCTCTCGGCTTTTCAACACACTCTGCTGTCTTAGTTTTTGGAAGGAAATAAGGCTACTGCTCCTTAGGACATTAGATTTAAAAAGCAAAAGCTCAGTGAATCTATATTCTTTCTGTTTTTTAAAAGAAAATTGATAGCTTACACATAAAACCTCACGTTTCCAAAGGTTTTGTTGAGGGACCTGATGCGTTCCCAGGTACCTTCCCAGCAAGACCATGTGGGAGACTCAAGAATATAGGGCAAATAATCATTGCAGTCTTGTGTTGTTCTTTAAATACCTTCTCAGACTTAAGGGGGGAAAAATACCTCTAACCTTGAGCAGGAGTTTATTTTTAATTTTTATTAAATATTAATGCATATTTACTAAATATTTAAATAGTGCTAATTAAATATTAAATTTATCAAATCTATTGAATATTGCTAATTTACAGTAGAGCCTTTTACAAGGCTATGTGGTCTCATTTTATACATAAATATCATGGCATAATTTTTGCCTGATAAGGTAACAGTTTATAAAGAAGCTGATGTCGATCGAGGGCTAACTACATATTCAGCATTATTCTAAAGCAGTGCTCCTCAACCATCTGGGAAGAAGAGTCAGATTAATTTAATTATTTATAATTTTCAACCCATTGTGAACTCATACATGATTCTCCTGCACAAGGCTCATGTGCAGCTCCAAGGCCCATGCACCTCAACAGGCAAGTTCAACGCTCAAACTGGCCTGCAGCCTGTTCAACAAGAGCCCACCAATCCTGAGTTTGGATGTAATGGCCACGTCAAGTGGCGAAACAGTTTCCAGTTTTCTTGAAATTCCTACTTACAAACAGTTCATGGGCCAGCAGCAGCCGACAGACCATACCTTGCATCACTGTCTTCTGTAATCTTTGTGACAGCCCTCTAAGAAAATAACTATCTCGATCTCAAGCTTACAGAGGAGAGGGAATGTGGTGGGCTCTCCGACCCGAAGAGCCCACAGCGAGCAGGTAGAACACAAGTCTAAACCCAGGCAGCCAACTCTCGGAGGGGTCAGCATATGAACCCGGAAGACGACTCCAGAGCTCATGCTCCTCCCCATCCGCTGGTTTCACTTTGACTATCTGTGAAGTAAGAACGGTGTAGTGCAGGCATCAGATGAGGACCTCCTCAAAGAGTCTATGAGCCTACCTTCCTCCAGCTACCTTGGTGGAAGAGGGAATGCTCTCCCTGTCCAAGGGTAATGATTCCATCCTGTTTCTTTGCATGCTCTTGGCCCATCAGTCATCCCAGCGGAAGCAAATGTGCAAGGGCAGGAATGATAACCATCTTACAGACAAAGAAGCTGAGGTTTCTGAGAGGTTGAGACACTCACCCAAGCATGCCACTAAGGTGACGTGCCAACAGGGTGACCATGTCCCATTTTGTCAAGGATGGTGTCAGTTTATTGCCCTGGCACGTTTGGCTGGTTAGTGCCTTCCTTCCATCCTCCAGCATCCCACTTTGGATAATATATTCTTTGGCCACTCACCTTGCTGGCCAGTGGCAGAGACAGAATTGGCATGCTGATCTGGGTGGCTGACTCCAAACCCAGGACTTTCTATTATCCTAGGCTACCTCTTTAAATTTCAAAATGATAAAGTCTAGGAGATTATTTTCTTAGTCATTATTCATTCATTTAGCAAACATTTATCAAGCGCCCACTATGTGACAGACACGGTGCTAGAAGATTTAATTAAAAAAATGCACGGAGCACAGTGCAAGTCTTTAGAAGCTCATGATTTAGTGAGGAAACAGATCACCGGTGAATGCTCATAGTCAGGGCAGCCTACATGATTTGCAGGGCCGTGTCAGGTGGGAAAAGCAGGCCCTTTGTGTAAAAATGAACGATTTCAAGATGGTGACAGAAGGAAACTAAACTAAGTGTAGTTCCATTTAACAGGTGAGGGGCAGTCAGGGTATTATAGAAATGCACAGGAATTACCTAGGATGCAGATTGATTTGAAGAAGGCTTTCTAACATACACGAAAACTGGCTGACCCTTGGCATGAAGGTATCTCCCCTCCATGGACTTTCTTCTCTATTTTTCAGACTATAGGGTATTGTGGAAAACCACTTCATCTGTCATTTTGACATCAACGTCATCATCAAGGATTTTCTGCCACCAGACATCCTGATTCTCTCCTTCTGGATCTGTGACATGCTGTGGTGGGCACGGATGTGCTGCCTAGGTCAGTAGCTTTCAGTCACCAGCATTTCGGGGGTCAGTCTTCAGGCAACAACTGATTAAGGGGGAGGTATTGAATGAAGATCTGGCCACTGGCAGGACAGCCCTCCCGGGCCACCTGAGCTCCCCAGTGGCGTCAGCTAGGGTTATCTGGCCAGCCATTCTACTTGATTTCTCCCTCTACCCTACCCAGCTCCTTCCCTCTTGATCTGAAAAGTGTTGGTCCCAAAGGTACTCTCTAATGAACATCCTGAACATGGCCTTCAATCTCAGTCTGTATATCAGAGATCCAAACTGCAACAGGTACCAAGAGAGTCCAGTAATTGCAGAGGATTTTGACTGAAAAATGATTGTTTACACATATCCTTTATTTCTAAATCTGCAAATTGAATATAAAATGGTGGAATGAAGGGCTCTGTGTGTGTGAATGTAGTTACCTTTTGGTTTAAAATCCTCAATTTGATAAAGATCAACATGCCCATTAAAACACATACACCACATTTCGTGGAAATTAACCCATGAATTTATCGCATTTCTTGAGGAAACCTATAACTATTTCTCAGTCTGTCTGCTTGTGGAATAATGTCGTTCATAAGTCTGTTACTTTTGGAGTAGAATTTTTTTCTTGGCACACATTCCATTTTCAATAGATGAACTTTTGAGAATTAGGTCATTTGTTGACCAACTGACTATAAACTAATTGACTATAAACATGGCTTTTAGAACATTTTTCTTTTGGTTTTAATTTGAACTTTCTCAGTTTTCTTCATTCTAAGTGAAAAGATTCCTTCCCCATCATTCCGTTTACTCAAATATAAGCATGTCCATTCCCTGAACAAGTATGGGGAATGACACGGAAAGTTTTTTCTTGAGCTGTGGTGTTCAGAATGTCATACCGTTTTCTGGGTAAAGGTGAATGTTGAAAACCGTCCAAAACAGAACTGGTTATGTGAAGTGACTCACCTGCTCAGGTGCTAAGTTTCATACACTTCACAGCAACAGGTTCTGAACATCATTGAACTTTTCAGAATTAGATATGGAACAAATATTGAGGTTTGAGGAAAGGGCCTTCCAGCATCTCCAAACCATCAGAAAGGAAAAGAGATTTCATCAGCTCACATAGGGGCACATTGTTGATGACTTAATTAACTCATCCATTGTCACAACACTTAGTAAGTCTAACTCATCACCTCATTGAATTGGTAGTGACTGTTTCTTCAGAAGACACCGAACATTTATGGTGTTATCAAAAGCATTTAGCATTACAGTGTGCTTGCATCTCATTCATACTAATGGAAATGACAGAAGAGTATAAGAGGGAACTTTTGGAGGTGATGGGTAAGTTTATTGCACAGATCGTGGTGGCTACATAGGTGCACACTTATCTCCAACCTCATCAAGCTGTAGATATTAAATATGTACAGTCTTTGTATGTCAATCATACCTCAATAAAGTGGTTTTAAAAAATAGAACTCAGAAAATCCTATTGCTCCTCGTTTTGGTACTTGTCCTGGAATTGGAGAGAGGGAGTGTGATTCATTTTATTAATCAGTTAGAGAAAACAGACCCTGACCCCTTGTGTACCAAGACCTTCAAGGGAGGCCATTCACTGTGGACCACAACTCAAACAGACTCAGAGTTTAAGCAGAAGTTATTTCCCAGATGCAGATTAGCCCATTCTAGATGATTAAGCCTCTGAATTTGAGGAAGATTCTGAAAGAAAAGCCAGCAGAGAACTTTGTTTTTAGTTAACTCCATTGTGCAGTACAACCTGCAACAGGAAAGGGCAGTAAATGAAGAGCCCAATACTGTTCTAACTGCCACCCAGCCCCACCAAAGAGTATTTTACATGCCCCAGAAGTCCCCTTTTATGTCACCCAACTGCCACCACCTTCCACCTTCCCAAGGGGAAGAACCATTCTGACTTTGAACACTATCGTGTGGCTGTGACTATGTTTGAACTTTGTATGAATGAAATCGTAAATATTCTTTTGGGTCCGCCTTAAGTTTCTGAGACTCACCTGTGTTGATGTAGTTTAATGACTTTCATTGCTTTGGAGTTTCTATTATACAAGAGTTTATTTTCTTTCTGTTGTCGACGAGCATTTGGGTTATTTCCAGTCTGGGGCTATTAGAAATTATGTTTCTAGGAACATCCTTGAACACAACTTCTCTTGGAGCACGTGCATATGCAGTTGGAGTAGAATTAATGCATCATAGGGTGTGCAGCTTGAGTCAATGTTATTCAACTGATTTTCCAAAGTCATTTTCTCAAAGTACACATTTTAATACACACAGTAGTTGCAAGGAAAATGGCATCAGTCAGGCTCCCTCACCCTGATGTCTGGGCGACTGGGACTCAGCAGTAGTCATATGACCTTGAGCATGGGCCCCCATGCACAGATCAAACTGCAATATAATATTTTGGCACCCGGCAGGCTTTGTGTGCATTTAGTACGTAAGGGAGTCGAGACTTCCTGCGGTGCGACTTGGGGCTTGCAGTGCGCGTATCACCCCACCCCGGAATAAAGGCATGTCAGGTATATCCTGACGGCTCCACAAATTTTCTTCCGTCTGCTCAAGTCCTGTGTGAATCTGCCTGGCCTTGACCGCTCGCAGGACGGTAGTGCATGAGAGTTCCCACTGCTCCATTGGCCCCTGACTGGCACACTAGACCTTCCTAATGTTAGCCATTCTAGTGGGCGTCCAGTGGTAGCTCGTTGTGCTTTTCATTTGCATTTTCCTGGTAACTAACAAGAGTGAGCACTTTTCCAGTTACTGGCCATTTGGATATTCTCTTTTGTGAAGTGCCTGTTCACATCTCTGGGTCTTATCTCTCTAACCGGGCTTCCTGTGTTTTAGTGAACGCTGGGAGCTCCTTAGGTTCTAAGTACTGGCTCTCAGACTTCAGTCTGCATCAGAATCACCCCTTTTGGGCTTCTTAAGGCACAGATTACTGGTCCACACCCCGAGAGGTTCTGATTCGGTAGAACGGGGTGAGAAACAAGAATCTGCACTTCTAATAAGTTCCCAGATGATGCTAAAGCTGCTGGTGGTTCAGGGACGATACTTTGAGAACCCATGTTGTGCAGTGTTTTAAATGGAGCAGCAACAGATGATTCTTGTTAGTTGAGGACAAAGCCACCTTTCAAAAAACAAAAACCCCCCGACAATTTCATACTTGTTCAGGCATAGGGTACAAGTGTATATTCTCTCCTTGTTCCTGCAAGTGGTGCAACTGGGTTGAACTCAATAGCAACTACGTTAACCTGCCTGAAAACCACCTGTCTGCTGGGAACATTTGGTCCACCTCGTGAGTGCATCCAGAGAACCCATCAGTCATGGAAGGGATCTCAGGAAAACTCAGTGACTTTCAACCCAGCAAGGACATGCGTCAGCAATCCCTCAAAGAACACCAGTACAGAACTCTGAGCGGAGATGAAAACTGTCATTTATTTCAACTGGATTTTGTTTCATTAAAAACCCGATGGTGACAGTAAAAATCAGATAGAAACATTTTTTAGACCGGCTTTAATCTCCAAAGACACACATACATTTGCAATATTTCCAGTGTTTCAACCAACCCCATGGTTGCCATCGCTGCTGTGCCAGTCTCCTGAGATACTAACCTTGACAGTTAAACAGCTGACTGCTTCACTGGACCAAACGTGGACCCTAATATTTCTAGACAGAAAATGTTCAACAGCTATTGCACTCAAGGTATTTTGGTAGTTAGCTGCTTGTGCGTGTGAAGGCTTGATTCTATAAAACATCTGTTTCTGTTGACGAGTCCAAAACCCAGCTCTATGAAGGCATAGAGGTTAATATATGCAACTTGAGGGTGGCTGTGCCTCATTCTCAGAGGTTAGGGGAGTCCACTTAAAACCATGACGGTCAAATCTTTGGTAACTTGACCTCAAGATACTGGAGCCATCACCATCAAGAAAAACTAAAGACCCACAGTTCTAGGAGAGCACAGAAGGCCCTGGGATGCAGTATGATTTGTTCGTTCGCTAATCAGAAAGGCCTAAACAAACTGCTGCTCGTGGTCAAAAGGAAACTACCGGAACCCGGGTAGGCTCATACATGGGAACCTTCTGGATGCAGGCTGAGAATACACTGTGTGATCACAGTCAATGTCTGCAATGATTTTCGTTTTCCTTGTCACCAGTGCAGGACAGCCTAGGCAGGCAATTTAGAAGGAAGTTCAACAAAGGCCACACTCTAAGGGTTACAGTCAGCCCAAGGCCAGCCGGCAGAAACCCCAATGAGAGCAGTACTGCCTACTCAGGAGTCACCGTTCGCGGCTGGCCTTCTCTCGACGAGTCAGCACACTGAGCCCAAAACTGCGACAGTGACCACGTCCAAGTCATGCAAATGTGAAGAGGACCGATGACCACACTTGTGTCCTTCATTACTTCATCATCTATAAGTGCTTCTATTTTGAGAAAGCATTATTTTTCTCTTCCTTTTCTTTTGGAACAGGTAATTAAATACTGCCTTTCTAGATTTTTAACAATATACATTTTTGGGGGGCGCGGGGGGAGAATATACTCTCCTTACTGTAATGCCACTTATACTGAAGCACATTTTTTGGTTTTTCCTGTTAGTTTTATCTGTGCTATTGGAGCTGGAGGCCTGTGTGTGGGGGGGGGGTGGGGGGTGGGGGAGGGTGGAATAACGGATCCTGTTACGTTAAAGGAAGTGGTAAGACAATGTGGTGATGTCACACAGTTTTCAAGTAACCAGAATCCCTGATAGAACCGGGAAGTAATAGGCAATTTGGGGGGGCAGTAAAAAAAAAGTGTGTCTTCCCACGTTGTCTCGCACCTCACAAAATGAGCTTTGGCTCTGAGTCTCTTAAGGCACAAAACCTGGTAGATAGCTTTTATTGGTGGCCTGCACTTCTGATTTGGATAAGAAAAAAAATACTATAACATATAAATATAAATATAAATAATAAGTAACTTTGACAGAGCTTGAAATCATTGGATGAAGTTGGAGGAAAACTCCAAAATAAACTAACATCTTGTATGTGTGAGTATTTGGTGGTAGTGCAAAAAAAACAGTTTAGTGCAGTTCAGACAGGGCAAAATCTGTTGGAAAAATGTCTTCAGGATGGGCTTGACATCATGGCAGAGTCACAGGGCAGTCTCAAAAATAGTGAAGGCTGAGGGCTGTCCATTAGACGTGTTCACAGCCACGGAGCCATTCTGTGTAATATCTGGATAATTCCTTTTGAAGTACACCTGGAATAAAAAAAGAAAAAGACAGGCATAAAAAGAACATGTTCAAAGTTTTAAAGTCCTTCTCCCCAAGGCAATGCATTTCTAGGTCCACTTCTTCCTGTGAAGCAAACTTCTACCACTCATAGAGGCACAATTACCAAAACAAAAACAAAACAAAAAAAAACCCAGGGATGCATTTATTCTCTAAAGGAAGTAGCCCCGTTAAAAACCCTCACTGGGGCCGAGCTTAATGCCAGACAACCTGGAGATCCACTTTAGTTCTGATCGTTCTGATTCGCAGATAGCTTTTTATCACCACATTAAATTGATAAGCAGAGTCATTTTACCGGCTCCAAACCTGGAGATAAATTAAAAGCAGGGTGACAAAGAGGATGGGAAATCTAGCGTCTGCACAAGGGTTTCTCATTTTCACACACAAAATGAGCACAAGAGATTTGGATGTTAATATCAGGTTGTAATCCCTGTATTTTATAAACTCTTGACGGACAAGTATTGAAATGCCGGCGTGTATGTATGAAATATCCCAGCGTTTAATTTGCGCGGCAGGGCAGTTACAGGGCCCTATAGAAATGTGATCTGGGGACAGTGGGCACAGTAATGAAAAGAGAAGCAAAAGCTTTAACAATGGCTCAACCAAGCAACTTCTCTAAAATGGGAGATGATACCAAATAATAGGACGGTTCTTTGCCAGGCCTTTGAGTTCCTGCACGCTGCCAATTTCTAGCTGAACTAGGAGAGATTCAGGCTTTCTGATAAATGTATAATCAGAACACAAAGGAAATGAAATGCTGTCAAGTCCCTCTGTTCCGCAATCATCAGTTTTTAGTGGCTGTATCGTATCTCGGTTCCTTGACAGATGCGCATAACAAAATGAAATAATGTCACGAGTTGGGAGCTCTTATCTCAAAATGTGTTTGGGTGAAAAAGGCCTTCAAGTGTGATTTTTTTTTCTCAAAGGCGAATGTGAAAGTTTTGTGTGAGTCTTTAAAACAGAAAATGTGCCGTCTATCTGAGGTTGACAAGTGTCACGAGCTGGGCCTCTTTGGCACATGATTCCGGATCTCTCTCAGAAAACCTGGCTCCAAATATATCTGTGGGGGCTGTCGACACAGTTGTCACGGAGATAATGGCCTCCACAGACAGAAATGAGAAGCGCTGAGACATCCGCCTTCATATGAAGTGTCCCCTCCCTTTCTCCTGTTGCTTACATACTTGCTATTCCCAAAACATCCGTGCGTGTGAAGTACTGTCACTTACAGAGAAAAACAGGAAACCCTTCCATAACGCCGGGACCCTACGGGGTGGTCCCTGAGGCTATTCCCATTAAAAAGCATGTATTTAAAAATAAAGTCTCTATGGGAGGCTCATCTATTTCATCTCCCTCCTCCACGTTTTGTGTGGTTGTAGTTTATGTGCTCCAAACAAAACACATTTCTTGGTGAAATTACAGTCAGAAAGCCCTTCTTGGTCCCAGGCCACCTTAGCAACTGCAGGAAGTTGGTGGCCACAAAGAAGACAAGAGAGTCACTGGAGCTGACCACCTGGAGGCTCCGACTTGGTACAAAAGGTGGAAAGTGCATGCTGGGGTGCTGGTCGACCCTGACGGTGATGAGACAGGGCAAAGCGAGATGGGTCATCCTCGCTAACCACTGTCCCGCTGTGAGGACAACTGAGGTAGAGGGCCAGGCCACGCTGGCCAAACCTGGGGTCCATCACCACCGTGGCAAGGAGACGGAGCTGGGCACAGTGTGTGGACAGTAACAGCCCACAGTGTGCACACTGCTGTCGTCGATCCAGGTGACCCTGCCATCATTAGAAGCATGCCAGGACACGCAATGGAAAGGACATCCTGCAGCATGGTTCTTTAGTAAGAAGAGCTTGGCCAGAGCTTGGTTTAAAAATATATAAATGAATGAATGAATGAATAAATAAATAAAAACAAAAACTGCCCAAAGGACAAACGAAAAGTCACTTCGTTTTCTACTGCTTGACGGTTCTCCCCAAATAAGCCAATTCCCTTCCCTATGACCCTCTGAATGTAACATATTTAATAGAGGGTGTGTTATTATTAGCAACTGTTCTCTAAAATGGTGTTAGCTTTATGGCCCCGAGTGCTAGAAACTGAACACTGAAAATGGGCTTCCTGTGTATAAAATCCTTTATTTGACCTTTCCTTTTCTCATCCGCTGCCAGGTTTCATAGCACCCTCTGCCCGCCAGCAGAGGTGTGGACGGCAGCGTGGTGACGGTGCGGGCCGTGCAGGGAATGGCCCTGACTGCACGCTTGCTTGTGCAGCCCTGGTGCCCAGGCTAAGCCTACGGAGGCCCAATTCCAGCTCTCTGTTCTGGGACTCACTGCTGATCCCGGGAAAATCGCTTCACCTCTCTCCATCCTGGCTGCCTCATCTGGGAAATGAGACAAGGCTGACCTCACAGGAACTAATTAATGGCTACAAACTGCACGTTGAAAACCCGCCGAGTTAAGTGCTGGGTGTGGTTATGGTGCTGCTCAGAGAAGTGGCCCCTTAGCCCACGGAAAGCAGCAGCATCGCCTCGCCTGAATGGTGAGAACAAAGTACCCAGGAGGCCCTTTGGTGGATATTTTGATATTGTCTCTACAGAGCCCCGGAGTTGTAGGGGGACACGTTGGATCCAGCAGATGCGGCAACCTGGGAGGCAGAAGGGTAGCTAACAGATTACAGAAGTAGTGGAGCACCAACTGGTGACTCCGAGCAGTTCCTGAGGCCCGTCTGCCATTTGTCAAAAAGGGATAATGCCAACTCAGAGTGGTCCGTGAAGATTAAAGGAGACAGTGCCATACAAGTTCAAGGTCAGGGCCAGAAGGATGTTAGACCAGTGAGTGTTCGGTTTCTCGTCCCTCTTCCCCTCCATCTCTTGGATTTGGTTCATAATAACTTCTCTAATATAGGCTGAACCTAGATGGGGCATTTAAAGTGTAAATTGTCAATAAAGCCACCATCATGGAATCAGAGCTTATTAAATGCGGCAGGGCAATAAAGTTCCCCCGCACGGATGATGGGGAACACTTTTGCTAACATCGTATTCAGAAGGAATGCTTCATTCAGTATGTTGAATTCCGGCTCAAAGCTCTGTCAGTTCATTCTCCCTGGACTGTATGGCCCAAGCTCAGTGCCAGTAACTCTCAAACTAACCTTTAAAACAGGGCTGACTTTGGTGTACATGTTGGCATGCCTATTACCAAAGTTAAAGAGCATTGGAGAGTTAGAGAGGACTTTTGCTTTTAAGATAATGGAAATGGATTTTCTCTTCCCATACCCTCTCAGAAACCTCCCTAAACAGCTAGGATACTGTGAACTTTTTTTTTAAAAAACCATCTTTGATGAAATCCGGAGTCCCCTGAAATCCCAAATAGCAAAATATTCAGAAGAGCTGCCATATGCAGCTGAATCCAACAGGGCTGCGACGGGACAGAGAGAGGGCACTGATGGGAACAGACCTCGGCAATCACGGGAGAGCACAGCTCTCCAACTAACTGGCAAATCCCAAGAAAGGTGTATCCAGGAGGAACCCTAGAGAATCACCATCTCTCCCTGAAGCACACATGTTAGTAAGGCCCTAGGAGAAGAGAGACCCTAAAATGCAATGACCGTCATAACTGCCCATCTCCACAGCTAGGGAGGAGGGTCAGCTAAATGGATACACATTCTCAACTTTTCTCTTGCTCATCCACGCACATATTCACATCTTCTTCGGAACCACAAGGAACTTCCACATTGAGCAGAGAGAATACTCTCTCGTCTAAAACAATGCTCTAGCCACAACTATCCTGTAAATACATGGTCTAGGAAAAACTCACTTAATTCAAAGGTCAGTAGGAGGACCTTTTACAATAATAATGCAAAAGAAGAAGTATGGGATCTACAAAATACAGAAATAAAATGTGGGGAAAAGGAACAAGACAAACACATGACAGATGAATACTCACTTACTGAACAGGTGAAAATTATGAGATATATATGTAATACAGTCAAAGAAAATATAGTAGAATAACCAGTCTGTGGACAACTGAGATCTGGCAAACACAGCACAGCAATGGAAGATGATGAAATATGAGTTGAGAGAGGCCAAAGGTGAAATGGAAGAGAAAAATGAAAACATCAAAGCAGTGAAAATTCTACTGAAGGCAGCACAAAGGAGATTAGCCATTCCTGGGGAGGGAAGAACAGAATGAGACGTGAGGAGAGGACTGAGAAAGCAAGCAAAATAACTAGAAATTAATAAAGGAGAAAACAGCTTTATAAAACAGACAAAGGACAGATAAAATGCACGTGATACAGAAGAGAATCAACTAAAAAGTTCAAAGATATAATTCAAGTAAACTTCCAGAAATAAAAGAAGACTTGAATCTAAACCCAAAAGCACACTGATATCCTAGGAAAGATCAAATGATGGCTAACTTGGCCACAGGCTTCTCTATATGAATAAGCAATGCCGAAGGCCCCGGAGCAAAGATGACCTGGAAATTTTATAGCCGGAGAATTTAAATGAGAAACATAGCAGACGCATATTCCATATACATGTTAAGCCAAGGGTTCCCACTCCAACAAACCCTCCTTTAAGATGGTGAAGTGCATTGATTTTCAACCTTTCACTTTTATGGCCACCCCAGTCCGAACTACATTCCACTTCACACTGAGACTCAGTCTGAATTCATTGTCTATACCTGTATTTATCTGTCCTGAAAGGAGTTTCACAAAATATGCACTGTTACTATGAAAGATACATTGTTATTTTTCTCCCAGTCCATTCTTCCCTACTTCATTTCTTCAAGCACCCTGGTTACAACCGACTAAATGGGTCTCACAGCCCCATGGATGGATCACAACCCAAAGTTTAGCCAACTAAGAGATGGAGAAATTTGTATGTAAAACAAGGAAAATAATAGAGATTCAAGTGTTTTTAAAGATGTAAAGGTAAACAGAAGAAAACTAAACAACTAAAATTTGGTGATAAAACAAAGAGAGAGAAGATAACCTTGTTATTTTTGTCAGGGGAGTCAAGTAATGAGAAAGAAATAAAGCGTTCCTAAAAGAAATTAAAAAAAAACAACACACGTAAAGCAATATGCAAAAACCCAAAATTACAGGCCACAAATTTAAAGCTTAAAAAAAAAACCCCACTGGAAACGGAAAGCATAACGAACATGGCAGAACAAAGAACATACCTGTAATCCCAATAAATGTACATGGACTAAACTCATCTGTTTAAAAAAAGGCTAAGATTAAATCTCAGAACTAAGCCCAACTACATGCCGTTCACAGAAGACACATCTACAGTTTGACATCTTTAAAGACGTTCCTGGCAAATGAAAGAAAGTGATAGCAGGGGACTCAGTTTTAGTCTTAAACCAGCTTGGACTGAGGGCCAGGAGCATTACATGAATCAAAGAAAGGCACTTTAAAATAGTAGAAAAATTTGTTTTTCAAGTAGAAAATAGAATTCACAGTGAGCCCTGGCTGGTGTGGCTCCGTGGATGGAGCGCAGGCCTGCAAAGCAAAGGGTCACCGGTGCGATTCCCAGTCTACGGCACAAGCCTGGGTTGTGGGCCAGGTCCTCAGTAGAAGGTGCGTGAGAAGCAACCACACATTAAGTAGGTCTAATTAAAGTTATTAAACTCTCTTCCCTAAACAGACATTAGTTCCTCTTTTGAAATGTCCAAAGAATATTGACAAATACTGCTCATGTACAGGGACACAAAAAGCATTAATATTACACATACTGTACCTGGATGGAAATTGGACAGACAACATTTTTCTGGTCACAAGGCAGCGAAAGTCCACAACGATGAGTAAAATAGAAAACAAACATAAGAGGCCCTACTCACCAGAAAATTTTAAAGACCTCCTTCTCAAATAGTTCCTGGGCCCAAGAGGAAATCAAAACCAAATTGCAGAGTCTCCATATAAAAACTTAAGTACGGCAAAAGCACCATCCACCAGAACCTATAAGATGTAACTGGAACAATATTCCAAGAACAGTTTATAGCCTTGAAATATTTACATGGATAAACAAGGGAAAAAAAATAAAAGCAAATGCATTCAAGAAGTAAACGACAATAAAATAAACCACGGAAGGAAGGAAGGAAGGAAGGAATAAAGACAGACACAGAACTGATAAACTGTGAAACAGAATACAAAATCAAATAAATTTGAGAGCTCCTTTGGGGAGAAAACATAAAACACTTAATTAACGTTAGTTAGAAGGAAAAAACGCAGAGTAGGGAAGGAGAAAGCATAAATACCATATTTTGCCATGTAGGGTGTATGCTTTTTGGCCCAAATTTTTGAGGGAAAAATAAGAATGTGCATTATACATGGGCAGTACCTGAAATACTTTGTTATGTGTTCTTGTGTTTTGTAGTTATTTGTTACATAAAATTTCTTGTACCATAATATGTTAAAAAATAAATGCTAAAGTTCCTTTGTAATATGAAAAACAAGTATCTAAATATAAGTAAATACATACAAAATTGAATTAAAAAATTAAAACGAAGATTTTTTTCCCTGAAAGTTTGGGCCAAAAACGTGGGTGCACATTATACCCAGCAAAGCAGCCATGGGAAAGAATAAGACAACTATATGCATGGGTATAACCTGCCATCTAAGATTAAATTTTTAAAAAAGCAGAGAACAGCATAGCCTCGCACTTCAAAGCCAGAGCGCCCACACATGCGCGGAGAAACACCAGCGGGACAGCCCCGGTGCCGGGCTCCGTTCTGGACCGGCACCGTGATGACGGCAGTGGCAGGGTGACTTCTTTTTAAAAACTAATTAAAAAGTAAAGATTCTGGATTGTGTAGCATTCAATGTACTATTTGTTAAAAAGCTAATCATTATACATAAATGTCAATCATTTAGAGTCTCTAAAGCTACTGAGAAGAACTTTGGATCTGTCTTTTGTGATTACAGAGGAGAAAGAGTTCAATGCACAGCCTTCAAAAAGAAACAGTTCAACTTTTCCCGTCAACAGGTAGCCCTCCTTTTACTTTTGGGAAAGGCTCGTCTTCTTTGAAGCGCTCGAGCACGCCCTCTCTGGTCTGATCCTGGTAGAACAGTGTGAAGAAGCGAGGTCGCTGAGGGCAGAGGCGCTGGGACACTTAGCTGCCCACTGTGGCTACTAAGTGAATGCCCTTTTCACTTTTCCAACTGGTCCAGGTGCCCAGAATCTAGGACCTCGGGATTTTGTAACTTTGGGGTTGCATCTGGTGATGTCACAAAGAGATAAAACAGTACCTCTGCCACGTGCTGGGAACAAAGGGACTTCAGAAACCTCAGTGCAGGTCTGCTTCGTCAGGGAAGAGAGTGAAGGACAGGCCTTCAGGTTGTGTTACAGGCTGAACTGTGTCCCCTCAAAATGTACATGTGGAAGTCCTGAACCTCCGATACCTCAAATGTCACTGTATTTGGTTATAGAGTCTGTTAGGTTAAAATGAGGTCATATCGGTAGGCCCTAATCTAATATGACAGGTGTCCTTATAAGAGAAGGAGGTTAGGACACAGGCGCACGGAGAGGAAAACACATGTGAAGACACAAGGAGAGCCAGCCTCCAGCTTCCGGAACGGTGAGGAAATAAATTTCTGTTGTTTAATCGAATTCTCCCGTGGCCCTTCATTATTGTAGCCCGAGCAAATTAACATGCCCTTCCACTTTACGTCCCTAAATTGTGTTTTCTCTACAATGTCATGATCGTGAGTGAGTCAGTACCCACACCAACATTTTCACAGGAAACGTGACTTTGAAGTAACTTCTCCTAGATGTTGCATTTTCTTTCCAAATGAAGGAATTCTAATCTGTCAAGAGTGAAAAGCTTGCTGATTCGGCTAACACTCCTCGTGGCGTTAGTTTGGAATGATGCACTGATAGTTGCCACTCGCACACTTAGGGGACAGTCTGGCGGCTTGTCTCCCAAGAGGACTGAGCATGTACCAAAAGAATGCCAAGGAGGGGTTCAACCGGGGTGAAGATCAAGAGCTGCATTTCCTCACGTCTTTTTGTAGGGGTGACCGGAGCCAGTGTTGGATCAAAATCCACGAGTCATGCATGATCTGCCACCACGGGAATGTGAGGGGCACCATGAGAGACAAGGAGCAGCCTGTTCAAACCGGACACAGCACGAAGGACCTAGGGCGGCAGCCACCCTGCTGCTCTCCACTGACCAGCTCTGTGACCCCATCTGCTCACCCAGGAGGTGGGGTAAGAAAGATCCACCGTGAGGATGAAGCGAAATTGTGCATGTGAGAACCAGGGGAAGCAGATCATCAAGAACTACACAAATGTAATTTACCATTAGTACTGTTCATGCAGGTCAAAGATTCCTGGACCGGGAGTCACAAGATTCCTAATGCCATGACCTCTGTGCTTTTCTGTATGTATGTTGTCACACTTGAACGAAAACATTTACCGAAAGAACAGACTTCTATTGACAATTCTGTGTTTAACACAAACTAGTGCAGCACTAGTTATATATATATATATGACACTAGTAATAGATGTTACTAGTGTTATATATATATTCACGTTATATATAAATGTTATATATATGTATACACATACACACACATATATATATATATAGTGCCCCCTTCCTTCTACGGAGCCTTAGTTTTCTCATCTGTAAAATAACGGTGTTGAACTATTATTATCTGGGCCTAAAATTCTAAGATTTTTTCTCATTACTTAACACCTTGATAACACACAACACATTTTTAAAACGGAGACTCTGACGCTTAGGTGTGGACACACCTCCTTGATGTAAAATGCCTGATGTCAAAGAACAAAAGGGTTGGTGAGATTCCTGGCTGTTTCTGTGACTCAATTACGCAGGGGGTCCCAAAGGATCCATCAGGTCTTGGGAGGGAAGCTTTGACTGGGAGACGACGTAGTAAATGAAGGCGAACGTCAGGAATTAAAAAAGCTGCCCAAGCGTAGCTCCCCTGTGTTCCCACACCATGCAAGCACTCGGGAGAAGTTCAGAATACAGACTTCACCATCCCTAAACCCAGGGCTGAGCTCCAGCTCTGCCGGTGATGCAGGGAGCTATGAAACCCTGGGCGATTTCCTTCCGCCCTTGAAGTCTCCGCCTCTCAAACAGGCACCACGACAGCAGGATCTGTACCCCAGTGTAGGGCCCTCATGTGGCAGGGCCTCACACCGCCTTGCTCACTGCAGTAATCGCTCAGTGTAGAAACTGACTACCTCTCCTCTTTTCCATTTCTGGTTAACACTGTCAATGATCAGAGCATGCCGACCATTTCCCTGGTAGATCTTTCTAGACCCCACAAACAATAATCCGCATTTTTGTCCCCAAAACTCTCCAATTTCCCAGATGTACCTCGACAGCATCTGCATCTCAAACGCGCCAAGCACCAAGTCGAATGACATGCAACGGGTCGGTAAAATGGGGAGTGTTCTGAGCTGCCTGAGACTCTGAGCCCAAAGTGTCCAAACGTATGAAAAGCATAATCCGAAATCTGCCTCTCAGGCACACGTGAGCACACACACACCCTACACCCCAGCCCCACCACGTCTGCCGATTCTCAGCAGACCTGACTTCAACCCGGGACGTGTTGTTAAGACTGAGCCATGAAGCTGTGTCTCCGGAGGCTTATAATTGACAAGGGCACAGAGTGCTTGTTACTGTAGCCCGTGGTGCCAGATTGTGAGGAGAGAACCCTGGAGACGATCTCTAATTATAGCTCCCCACGGTGCGCTCACCTGTTTGGCTGTTTCGGTGAGGGCAGCAGCTTCTGCCTTGCCCAGTTGTTGCACCATCTTGTAAAATAGGCTCTCTTTATTCTGTAGCAAAACATAGGGCTCATCATATTCTTTCAGTCTTCCTGAATCCAAAACCTGTTCATCAGCAGAAAGAACCCATTAGCACACAATGTTTTGCAGCAACATATTATAACTCAGACAATATTTCGGAAAGGGGCAGGAGAGCGAGAACAGAGAGGGTCTATTTGGGTGGTAGGCCTGGCGGGTGTTTAAACGGTTTGATTACCCTGCTTTACTAGGCAGACAAAGGCCTAGCCCGACCTTTTATTATTATAATGTTATAGGAAAGGGAGAAACCCAGAGTTTTACACTGTGATTAGGGGCACTCAGCAGTCCTGTGGCATTTTTATATTCTGCCCATGGCATTTTGGGCTCTTTTCATTGGTTAGTGTGTTTAGCTCTCAGACTCTGAGCTTTAAGGGCTATTTCTACGTGTATTCAGAGTTGGGAAGCCTCTTGATTCAAGAACATCAAGCCCAATTTATCTGAAAAGTAGGACGATGTCATACAAAGCAGATGGCGGTGACCCGACAGCCAACTAACTGCCAAGCTGGCTTGACGAAATCTGAGCAGTATCTGGAAACGCAGCAAACCCCTCTGGAGCCTCTGCATACCAAGGTCAAGGTGCATCTTGAAGGCGGCTCTGGTTGCAGTTTATTGTTCTGACAGCTAAAGGCTGGTCGAGGAGCTGCTACCTAAGCAGCTTCGGCACAATGGCTCTGGCACAGAAGAACACTCTAGAAATCCAATTTTCTCTTTGGATAAGGCTAAAGAAGCAACTGAGAAACCGAGCTCCAAATTCCAAAGCTCACGGCCCACAGCGCACGCCGGGGCAGCCGCGTCTGAATGGCCGCGGGTCTGGCTACCTGTCTCCACAGTTATCTTTCCCTGCTTCTCTGTCCCCCCTTCTTGGCAGCTGCTGCCTTCCAGCTGCTCTATCGCTCATTACTGTGCCCCCTGGAAACTGAAAGGGAGGGGAAGGGGCTCTTCACTCTGCATTTCCACTAATCAGGGGCTTGGTTAATGGCTTCGGAGAGGGGGAAAAAGAGAGTTTGAAGCAAGTGGCTCCAATGAGGTACCCAGAGAAGCAGCTCTGATGTGAAGTGGCACTTAGTTCTTCATTTGGGCCGCATTTAGAGTGAATTTATCTTAAGAGGACATGCTGAAAATCTAGGCAAGACACAGACTGTTTTTCCACATTGAGGAATTACACTTAATTCTGTCCCGTGGTATTTCTTCTTTTAAAAAAAAAAACATTTTATTTATTTATTTTTAAGAGAGAGGGGCAAGGAGGGAGAGAGGGAGAGAAACACCAATTGAATGTCTCTGGTACGTGCCCTGTGCCCTGTGCCCCAAACTGGGACCAAGCCCACAACCCAGGCACGTGCCCCGACCAGGAATCAAACCTGCGACCTTTGCTTGGTGGGATGACGCTCAACCAACTGAGCCACACGGGTCAGGGCTGTCCCGCGGTATTTCATGGGACACATTTATGAAGTCGCTTATAAAGGGCATTTTCCTGTTACTCCTTTGTTTACTACTGTGAGTCACTGCCAAGGGCAGCTTTCTCAAAAAGAGTTCAGGAATCACTGAATCTATCACATCCACATAATAATTAAAATGTCCTATAATTTGGCACGACAATTTGGATGCCCTGAATGTGTCATTTACTTAAGCAGAGCATTAGAGAAGAGCCACTCCTCCTGATGTGGAAGAAAAAAACAACAACACAGTTTTAAAATACATGTCTCTCTCGTGCTAAAGGCTCAGTGAATAAGTCCATCGAATTACTTTGCACAATGAAAAACTTCCCATTCTGCAAAAGCAACAAGTGAACTTAGAAAAATCACCACTTCACACACACACACTGTTGGTGGAAAATGAGTTCTCTGGCTATAGAGCCTTCACACAATTTTTTACGGAGGTATTACTGATATGTTCTCCTTGTCCGACTTCCTGTGTAATCAAACTTCAGTGAATAGCAAATCTTTCCATTTTCTTGCCCATTGTCCGAAAACACAGGGATGCTTCTGAGATGAGCCCCCCCACCCCTCCCCACGGAACTGGCCAGCACGCAAAACGGCAGAGCCAGAGACAGACGAACGCGCTCACAAAGCGGCAGGACTGACAGCATCAACGACAGGAAGGTCCAGTTTGGTCAAAATCTTTGGAGCCTTACACGTGTCAGTGATTTGATGGCTGTGTATTATATTCCATGAGGGGGGTTTTCAACTTTGCGGCGGGACACAGAACGGCGGAGATTTGTTATAAGCTTGGTGATTAAATTTTAACTTCTGTAAGAAACGCTTTAAAAATGTAAAGTGAATATGCCTCTCTAATGCTCTTTTGATAGGCATTAAAACAAAATACTGAATCTTAAAAATGAACTGCTTTAGCACAGCCCCAAATGGGAGTTCACGAGACCTGCACGATGAGAAGCCCTGGCACGCACACGCCACGTGACAGAGAGCGTGGCTACCTTAAGACCAGTAAGATCTCCCATGATGAAAACAGCTGTGAACGTGAAAAGGAAAATAAAAACAGATATGGGCTGAGCATGTGCTGTGCCACATGCTTTCCGGTCATCATTGTTAGTTCTCAAAACAGAGCAGACAAACAAGACAAAATTTCCTTTCTCTCCTCCCCTCCCCCCTTCCATCCACCCAGGAAGTATTAAGCGAGTCCATAACACCAGGGCACTGAGGTGCTGTTAAGTTAAATCACAGGCCAAGGCCGCAGAATCAGCGGGTGGCAGAGCTGGGATTCGAACCCAGGTCTGACCCCATATTCTTTCCTTTCCATGTGAGTACCCAGAGAAAGACACTGTTTATTATCAGAAATAAAATATGTATTTATTTTTAGTATCAGAAGTACAATAAGGGAGATGAGAATTTTAACATTCAATTTTCTCAGATACCTTTCCACATGGATACTATCTTATATTAACTTTGCATAATTTAAGAAAATATGCCTATAAAAACATAAGCATTTCCCCTATCCACTTTCCACCGCAATTTTATTATACTCAGGCCTCAAATGATTTACCGTGTGCCTGGTATATTACTCACAGAAAAAGAAAACTGATTTTATTAAACGATCAGGATTCATCAAGAGCAAGTAACACATGGCCAAACACATTTAAGAAAAATTTAAGTAAACTTTCATTAATTCCTGAATTTATTTGGCAAACATTTACTGCAGACTTAGCTGCACTGGTGTCATTAAGCTAGCTTGCCGTGGAAGGGGCAGAGATGGGGAAGTCACAGCCCTTGCCTTCAGGAAGCCTATACTGAAGGAAGAGAGAAAAAAATCCTCAAGTGTCTGTAGTGCAACAAGAAGCAGGGAAGCCGCAGAAGAGATGACTTCTGGCCAGAGCTTCCGAGGACAAGCTTCAGGAAGGAGAGCAGTGAACTGGGCCGTGAAGAACGGAGAGACCTGAACATACAGAAAGCGGGGTGGGCGGACGGTGGTCGTTCCAGACTCAGGGAACAACGTGGGCCAAGAGGGCTGGAGGCGACCAGTAAACCCCTTAAGGGCAGGGTTTTGTGGTTTTCCTTGTTCACGGTGGCATCTCCGGGCCCTGGCATTGTACACGACGAGTGACAGGCACCCAATGCATGCTGGCTGAAAGTTACATACAAAGCAAACTAAATTCTGGGCATGACAGGGTGACTGCCCATTGGCGTAGTCTGGCAAGAATACAGGGCAAGGGCAAGGACGGAAATAGCGTGCCTGTCTAAAGCAGCACAATATAGGGATTATAGGGTGAGAGATACAGACTCGGAGGACCACATGCCTCGGGTTGATGGCCACGGGCGAGTGGGAAAGGAAAAGTGAGGGAGAGACAGATGAGCGTGGAGGACAGAGACTGAGACTCCTTTGTATCAGGTCAGCACGGTGGAGAGAGGAGGGGGGTCAGCGGGAAGGAGAGAGGAGAGGAGTCAGCAGGAAGGAGAGAGGAGAGGGGTCAGTGGGAAGGAGAGGAGAGGGGTCTGTGGGAAGGAGAGAGGAGAGGGGTCAGTGGT
>VMDR010004453.1:0-60051 GCA_007922815.1 Macrotus californicus
CAACTGTCTCTATTAATTCAGAATTTAAAGTTTTATAAAAACGTAAAACATTGCTACTCTTTTCATTAAATTTCTTTTGAAAATACACTTTTCATAAAAGTATGTTATTTAAGTTAACATGAAATGGGTTTATTCTTGTTATTTGAAGAGGAATGAATACATAAATATTTTAGGTTGTCTCAGTTTTCATTTTTAACAGGGTAAATATCAATATATATAACCCACATAAAAGTCTTTTTTAGGCTCCTTACATTTTTCTAAGAGTATAAAGGGGTTCTGTGATCAAAAAGTTGGACAACTGCTGCTATAAATTTTAAATTTTAAAATATTTCTATTTTTTGTGTGTCTGAGTAAAGAAGTAGAAGAATTTACTTTGTGAATTCCTTTGCCTTGATGAGGATAATATTCATTCTGGTTTTTTGTTGTTTTTGGTCCACTCTCCATCCAAACATTTAGACTTGATACTGTGTCTACAGTTTCCTAGAGTAAAAACTGAATTGTTTTGTAGGCCTGTTAGTGCACTGTTTTTAGTTACAATTTCAAACATTTTATTTGGCATAACAATTTAATTTTTTTTATTGTTGTATCTTCTTAGCCTCTACGACTTGATATCAAGAGAAAGCTGACTGCTCGATCGGATCGAGTGAAGAGTGTGGATTTACACCCTACGGAGCCATGGATGTTGGCGAGTCTTTACAATGGCAGTGTGTGCGTTTGGAATCATGAAACACAGGTGGGAGTGCCTAAGGACTTCATTAGAACTATTGTCAGACTGTTTATAATGAGAGAGAAGAAACAGCATAACAGAGGCCAGTCACTATATACAGGCCGCTTCCTCAGACGGCCACAGAGTGTGCTCAGTGAAGAGGAACTTAGCTCGCAGAGATGCTGTTCTGGGCTTCTAACGTACAGTGTATGAATGTCAAACTCTGATGTGGGTGGTATTGGCTTTTCTTTGAGATCAAGGAAACCAACATCAATATAAGATCACTTGGCTATAGAGAAGGTCTTTAATGGTACTTACTTTTCCGTTTAGTGAATAGTCTAACAGTCTTAATGGAATTTTTAATTTTATTTTTTTCTCCAGTGCTTACAAATTATAAATTATATCAGAGAAATATTTGTAGTCAGCTTTTGATTACACATATGAGAATATGCATCTTACAGAATACTTGCCTTAAATGCTTGTTTTGTTCTCTTTCATATGAGTAAATAACGTGTCCTTCAAATTAGTTTACCATATTTTCTAGTCTTTTTTGACTATCCTTAATCTTTTTCTTCTGAAGTACAGAACAGATAGTCACCCTGTGCCATATAGTTATGTGTCTCTTACACAGTAATGGCCCTCATTGTCCAAGGTGAAGTTCTAGCGTCCAGATAAAACTTCACATTTGAGGAATTTAAGGTGGCAGAAATAGGCTAAGGGCACTAACATCAGGAGTAGCCCTAAAAGCCCTGCTGGAGTCTTTTGTCCCTGTAACGAAGCACTGAGTGCACACTGAATCAGGACGCCCCTGGCGACATTTTATGCACATTAACACTTTGTTCTCTGCTGCTTCCAAGTGCCTGTAATGTTACTTGATACATAGTAAGTGCTCAATAATTACTCGTTGCACTGATGAAAATGAACATTCTATTTTTTATTGTATTACTGTTTCAGGATTTCTCTCCTCTGTAATTTCAAATCTTTTACCATGTGAATTCCTTTCCCTTGAGGCAGATAATATATGTTCTGTTTCCTGGTTTGTTTGTTTATTTCTTTTTGGTCTACTTCTTCATTCATGTTTGAAACCTTTCTGATTTTATGCTTAGCATATATGTTGATGCTTCCCCTCACCCCTACCACACTTGCTAATTCCCTCCAGGGATCCCTCTGTCAGTTCCCTTTAACCATCTCTCAGCTCTGTCAGTTTCCTGTTGTTTATTCTAAAGCCCAGGTGTACTTCCCGTATTTTTCCTTAGGCTTTGCTGTAACAAAACCGTTTTATCCGGGCCATTTACTTACTTTGCCTTGTTTTTCTCTTTTGTGTCCTCTGTGCCCTCTTGCAAGACCATCTGCTTGCACTTTCGTAATTTATCTTATGGGTAATATCTGGTTTAATTTTCTTTTCTTCAAGAATGGAGGTTCTAGGAGAGCAGGGATTTTCCTAATCTGAGTTCCTACTGTTGCTCCCAGGGCATAGCCGGCAGTCAGGCTCATAGTGCATACTCAGTCTTTGTTGAATGGCTGATCCATTTTTGGTTCTCCCTGATTTTTTTTATTTTTTATTTTTGCTTTATCACCAGCAGGAGTTACTTGCCATTCATAATTGAGAGCAAAATTCTTAAAGGCAAAAAGGTTTGTGGAAGTAAATTCAAAGTCCTTGAATTTTAGATAAGGAGATATTATATACTCTTTAAGGTGGTGGCTACAATGGTTAAAAAATCAGTATGTTAGAATTTGAAGCCATTCTGCTAATTAAATTATTTGGGCAGGCCTTTCAACCAGGTTCAGGATCAGTTTACTTATCTGAAGTAAAGATGTTGTTTCCTTTCCTACTTCACAAGGTTGTCAGATGGGTAAAATCAGGTAAACTGTGTGTGAGACCTGTGTGTTGGCCATTATTTTCCTAACTTACATCGGGTGTTTACACGTTGGGTGTGCAGTGTTCCCCCTTCAGACGGTTTAGCCTTGAGAGTGTGGAAGCCAGCTCTCACGTCACTTGCGTCAGCCACAGCTCTATGGCCGACCTGGACTGACTGCTCGCTCTGCAGCTGCTCTACTTTCACTGCCCAGCAGAGCCCTCGGTTTGTCGGCTCCTCCTGTGAGCTTTTGTGGATTGTCTGTCATCTTACAGACTGCGTTTCTGTCTGTTCTCAGTGTCTCTGTCACAGTCAACTGGTAGCATTTGTACAGGTTAGAGCTGATGTCCCCATTTATTCCTTTTTTGTCTGAAGAAGCTCCTCAAGCCAGAGTAGGCTCAACAGTTCTGATGAACTAGTCCCTGTTCTTTTTGTTTAGTTATGTGGTTAATCAATCAGCAAGATTGTGCTGTTTTTATTACTCTGTGGTACAAAAAGAGACATTGAAAAATGATAGTTTGATTCTTCAGAATTTTAAAGAACAAGGAATTATATTGGGAGAACAAAGAAATGCATTCATCCTTGCTCTTTCTATGAAGGTCTAATTTTCTACCTTTATTCTGTGTCTGTTACTCCTTTTGGGGCAGCTTGAAGATACATCTAAGTCATTGTTTTTCATACTGTACTAAAAAGAGGTAAATATGTGTCCATTTGTATGGATACATATGTTAAAGTGTACAGAAAAATTATATCCTGAGTTTATAGGTTTCATTTTAAAAAGAAACGAAGAGCTGATTCATTCAACAAATGCTTACAACGCACTGGCTGTTTTCCAGTCACTGCTTTAGGCTCTAAGAATACAGTGGAAATAAGGTTCCTGCCCCCCCGGGAGCCTGCAGGGAGGGCTGGCCTTACACACGTGGTGAAGGTGTAAAGTTGTGAAAGGGGGTAAAAAGTGCTGTGGGTGGGTTTTCAGGCTGAGAGAACAGGAGGAAAGGTAAGTTTGGAAGTAGCCAAAGATGAGGCTAGAGGAGGAGGGAAGGGCTGGAGCGCAGAGAATCTGGAGTTCCTCTTGTGGACATTCGTTTTTTCTTACCTTTTATAGGTATTTTAAGAACCTGTTAAAGAAAAACATGATTGAGCTGTTTTTTAACTTGACTGTTGAGCTTTCATGTTTTAGCCTGACAATATTTTTAAATCAGAAATGATTAAATAATTAGATGTTTCAGGTACAACAGAATAGATTTTTCAGTTATTTTCCCATAACTCAAAGCGTATATTCTTGTTACATTTTTAAGACGCTGGTGAAAACATTTGAAGTGTGTGATCTTCCTGTTCGAGCTGCAAAGTTTGTTGCAAGGAAGAATTGGGTTGTGACCGGAGCGGTGAGTGATTTCATGAGTTTCTAGTCCCGTTTTCTGAATTGGTCAAAGATGATATACATGAGTTACAGAATTTTGATTCTTGATTAGTTGTGAAGTATGGGCTTTATAACGTGAGCCTATAGTATACTTTTTCATGCAGTTCACAACTGAAATGATCATTTTAAAATGTCCATTTCTAGGATGACATGCAGATTAGAGTGTTCAATTACAACACTCTGGAGAGGGTTCACATGTTCGAAGCACACTCAGACTACATTCGCTGTATTGCTGTTCATCCAACCCAGCCTTTCGTTCTGACCAGCAGTGGTAAGAGGTGGCCCCTTTCGGTCGTGTGCATCTCTTTGAGTGCTTTATTTTCATTCAGTGAGACTTGTAACTCTTTACTGCTCTTACAAGTAGAGTTCTAATTCCAAACTGCCTTTAAACTATTTAAATCCATTAACTTGCTATTGATGCTGCTTGCTTTTATATTTTAATGAAATAGAACTCTATTTAGGATGTATATAGCAGAATTGCTCCAGTTCCTGTCAGAGAAGACCTGAAGGTCTAGATGCTTAAACATCTGCTGAGCAGAAAGCTCATTTATATGCTGATGAGTGAGCTTTTGGCAGGTGGCCATATCCCCTCCTCAGAGTTACCTTTATATTCAGACTAGTTTGCTCCTTGGTATTACGTACACAGCAGTGGACCTTTTGGAGCTCAATTAAAATGTTACACTGAATTGGTAATAGCTCTTTGAAACATTTTTAAGTTAAAAGTTGAGAAGTAATTCAAGCTTTTTAAACCAATCTTGTATTATAGGAGATATGCTTATTTCTTCAATAGTCAATTTCCATCGTTACTCAGTCCTGCTTACACGCTGATCAAACTTGCATTAGTCCTCCGTCATTCTGTAACGCCCAGAATCTGTCCTCAGTATTTCCATGAAATTTTTATATTTGCGCTTAGTAATTTATCTTTTTATCTCCACTTCTTTTGTAGAGAGTTAAGTTTATTCTTAGAATATGTAAGGATTTTGAAAAATCTAATCAATCCCGATACTATTTTTGGAAGTCATGAAATGTATGATTTGTGTTAGATTTGCTGCCTTAAAAGGCACAGAGACTGCTTACTTTTGAATGAAAGACATAAAAATTGCAGCTAACTTGAGACTTTCTTTTGGCCTAGATGACATGCTTATTAAGCTCTGGGACTGGGATAAAAAATGGTCTTGCTCACAGGTGTTTGAAGGCCACACCCATTATGTCATGCAGATTGTGATCAACCCCAAAGATAACAATCAGTTTGCCAGCGCGTCTCTGGACAGAACTATCAAGGTAGGGTGTTCAGTATTTGTGTCGATTAGGGTTATTTGTGAAATACAGTTGTTTTAGGTATTTTACTGCTGCCTGCCCAGAAAGTTGTTCTCATCTTAGAAGTTTCTCTCAAAACCTCATTTTGAAGTCAAACCAAGACTTCTCATTTGATCCAGAAAGGCAAATTCTGTTTAGAAAAATATTGTGGCAACTCGGTGTTCTTCATGGAGTGTTTTTCCATGGGGATGCAATATTTTTAAGACTTTTATTAAACTACTTTGCAAACCCCAAATTTAAAAAATGCCTGTATCTTTTCCAGATTACTATTTCTCCTTTTAGTGTGTGTGTTGTTGACCTCTGCTGATTATGGATCTGATTTTTATTTAAAGTTCATCTGCCTCCATTCTCTTTTTCTTACTCTGTTTTTCCATACTGCCAGTTATGTTTCTGAAACATGGATTCTATCTTATCAGTTGCCAGCTTAAGGATAAAATTCCAATGCCTAGTGTGGAATACAAGGGCTTCCAAGACTAGCCTCAGCTAAATTATGAGATACCTTCTATAACCCTGGTATAGTCACCATTCTCTAGAGATGCCATGACTGTTCACAGGATCTTACCTTATTTAGCTGTCCCCTCTGCCTGCAGTACCCTTTATTTCTCCCTTTTTGATTTATTTTCCAGTGGTGAATTACTCATCCTTTAAGGTTTAGCATAATTATTTACTCTGAGAAGCTCTCTTCAGATATCCATTTCATCTCTAGCCAGAGCTAGTCATGCTCATCCCATTCACTTCATTGCTTTTTGCCTCTGTTATGGCCTTCACATTGAATAATAATGTGCCTTTGGAAGTTTTTATCCCTTGAAATGGTGATGTTAGGGGCAGGAACTGTGTGTCACCCACCTTGCTCAAGCAGATACTCATTAGCAAGCAGCGCAGTGTCTTGCCTGTACTAGATGCTGAATATGTGTTGCAGTGAATGCAGTCACGTTTCTTTCTCCATCACAATATTTAACATATCTCTATATGCAGAGATTTAAAGTGATATACTGCATTAACTGTTGCTTACACACGTATGCTTATAGCTATGTAGTATTTTTTCCTGTAACTTATATAACATGTTGTTTGACAGCCCCACCTAATTAGTATTAAATGTTATGTGTCTGAACATATTAGGGTTTTGACCTTACTTTTTTTTTTTCCTTTCATTGCATCATCCTTGCTTTGACATAGGTTGGAAAGTTTGAGATTAGTTTTAAGCTTTTTTCACTAAATTAGGTGTCTTAAGAATAAAACTTTTCTTCTTTTTGGCTGTGGTAAAGTTTGTTGTATACAGTAAGTAATAAACATATGTCCTTCCCACAGGGACTCCCACATAGTAGGTGCTCATTAAATATTTGTGAAGAGATAACGTTCAACACGAATGCTGTAGTGATGTTTGACTAGTTTTCCACACTTTAATTAAGCACTATTTTTTATTTTTAATACATCTCACTAAAATCCACTTTCATTAGCTTCACATTAAATCTCTCATAAAATCGTTTCCTACCCTTAAATTTTCTCAAAGTATCGCCTGTGGATCACCTGGTGTGTCTGTTAAAAATCTCTTTTTCTGCCCCAGCCAGGTGGCTCATTTGGTTGGAGTGTCATCCCACACACCAGAAGGTTGCGGGTTCGATCCCCAGTGGGGGTGTGACTGATCGACGTTTCTCTCTAGCACTGATGTTTCTGTCTGTCTCTCTCTCTCTCCCCCCCCTTCTTCTCTCTCTAAAAAGCAATGAAAACATATCCTCGGATGAGGATTTTAAAAAAAATCCAGTTTCCTAAGGTCATTGTTGTGCTACCAAATCATAATCTATATGGATTGAAGCCTGGAAATTGGCATTTTCAGATTATACCATAGTGATTCTGCCCCCTAGAAAGTCAGGTAAAGTGAGAAAGGACAAAAACAAATGGGTGGAAAAAAAATTAATGTTCTTAGCTTCTACCTCCTGGGCTTTCACGTTTTATATTATGTCAGAGGTGTGGTAGAGCTGTCTTCTGAAAAGCAAGACCCTGTATTGACTGGCAGATGCTGTTGCTCTCTGAAGGTGTGGCAGCTAGGCTCTTCATCACCAAACTTCACTTTGGAGGGACATGAGAAAGGCGTGAATTGCATCGATTACTACAGTGGTGGCGACAAACCGTACCTCATTTCAGGTGCTGATGACCGTCTGGTTAAAATATGGGACTATCAGGTACAGTTCTTATATCACTTTACTTGCTCTATGTTAGACATGCTTCTTAACGTTTCTTACAGGACAGGTAAAACTTGGATTGTCAAACTCTGTTCGTAGCGTAATAACTTAAGGCCTCATTATTCATACCTAAGTTGTGGTCCCAGAATTCCTCATAAAAATGAAACAAATGCCTATCACAATTTAAAAAACAAAATGCTATCATGTTTATTTTTCATTTAATAGTAGAAATTAAAAATGTTAGGCTCCTGGCTGCCAGGTGCACACTATGGGCATGTAGTCGTTGTCACGTGGGGCGCTGAGGATCGCAGTGCATGTGGCTGGACGGCGGCAGCTATGGTGTGGGGTTGAGTCAGTTCTGAGACCCAGCGCTGCTGGCCCAGCAGGCAGCCCACCAACCTGGCGACATAGCAGTGGGAGTTGGGTTGTGGGAGTCATGACTGGCCCATCATAGAGTTCAGCTGAGCCCTTGCCACCGTAGTCCCCTGTCCTCAGCCAGCCAACCGCCACTGTAGGTGCATGCCTGCTCTGCTCTGTCTCTCTGCTGGCATCCGCCTCTGGGACCATGATGAAAAACGAGCAGATTACGGTCATCGACCCTCCCACAGACCTCAAATTGAAATGCTCCTTCACAAAAATGTGGTCACTACAAATCTTAAGTTGTGAAATCCAACAGATAGAAAAATGTGTTCCAATGGATAGAAAAAGTGAAGGCTACAGTGCCTCGTGGGTACTGTGTAAGGAGGCCCAACAGTGGAATTACTGACCCAGGGTTGACTGTGACCGTTTGTCAGTAACGCAGCAGCCTTTCGACAGTGATCCCAGTGAAAAGACTAAACACAAATTTGTGGTACGGTTTTGCTCCACCAAACATTTCAGATATGGAAGCTTTGTGGAAAGGCAATACATGATGAATTAATGGATTCTAAATTGGATGTGTTTTTGAAATGCCCAAGGAAAATGATAAACTGAGTTATATGGAACCTAGCAAAGCCGTTCTGCTGAATGCCTCTGAACCAGAAGGACCCATGCCAAAACCACATGTGTCTCACTCAGTCATACTGCATCAAGGAAACCCATGGAAGAGTGTAAAAGACTTTAGAAATGATGAAGCTATCAAAAGAAAATTGGCACTTGAGGGATGAAGACTTTAGGCCCAGAAGGGTGGCACACTCAGACAAACCTGGATCTACCTCAGCTGCGTCCTTCAGAGGGAATGTCACCGGGCCTCTTCCTTCCCTTCTTGCTGTAATTGCAGCCATTTTCACTGGATTCTTTCTAGGGAGACTCAGCTTGCAGAGCGAAGTGTGCAGAGTGCTATTTCTTTTCTTTTCTCTTGACCAGACAAAGAGTTGTTTACCTACCGGTTCATTGGTAGTTGGCCCTCGGTGACCTTTTTTTGTGTGTATGTCTACAGCATCATACAGCCTTTGCCTTTAATGATCTCTTAGGGTTAGAAAACACAATAAAAACAAGCTGTTCGGCTACCGGGCAAATTGTGTATTACCAGATCATCACTAGCAGATGTCAGCTACACATTCAGTCCTTTATGAAGTTCATAAATAAAGAATTGGTCTTCCTTTGAGGTTTTAATAAGAGTTCAAGAATTGTTCAGTCTTAGAAATATTATTTTAATAATCCCTTTAAATTTTTCTGTTGCTGTTACTTCTTGAAATACGATTTATTTCGATTGCTAATTCCACTTATTCAGGCAATGCCAAGATGTATTCTGTGGGGAAATGGCACCTCTTATAGTGTAAATTTTCCCCTTTACCTTTGCTAATATCATGGCAGGATTTTTCTTATTCCCTGTGAGGTGGTTGTTAACTGAATTTTTCATCCTTATAATCCTGCCCCATGGTATTTAACAAAAAAAAATAGTAATAAAACTTAACAGATTAAAAAGAAGCTTTAACAATTTAATTAAAATGAAGTCGTACATCCTCTAGTGTGATCACTGGCACACTTCCATTTATATTTAAAAACTAGCAGATCAATGACTAAGGTTATGAAATAGCCTGGTACAACCATTTTGCCACATAGATGCTTATAAACCTAGTTATGAACTCTTGTTACAATAGTTATCTTTAAGATTTTGTTAAATTTTATTTTTTTGTTTCTCACATAAAAATTCCCCCAAGCAGTTAATAAAATGAGGACTGGAAAACCAGTTTTGTATTTAAATACAGAAAAAAAGCATTAAAGACATTATTATGGGAATTTGGGGAAAAATACTCAGATGTAAACCAGAGATCTTTTGGGGGTGTGAATGTGGGTGTGTTTTTGTCTTTAAATGTGATATTTACATTTATATCTGCCTGTACTATGATATATGTATACACAGGATAATTCTATTTCAGAATTGTACTGAATACTTGTAGATTGTCATAACCACTGTCATTTATAATATATTTGTGCACCTGGCAAAATTAAGGATGAGCTACTTGTTTTTCACTAATAAAAATGTTTTCTGGAAAAAAAACTTTTCTGTGTCTGATTACAGAACAAAACGTGTGTGCAGACCCTGGAAGGACATGCCCAAAATGTGTCCTGTGCCAGTTTTCATCCTGAGTTGCCAATCATCATCACAGGTTCAGAAGATGGTAAGTTGGAAATGTGTGTTTATTCCTATGCTTGTAAGTACTAAGTGGATATTTAAGTCAGGTAGAACCCTGCATTGTAATAGGAGTTCTCCATGGATTTTAAATGTATTTATTAGAGTAGAATTCTTAAACTGTAAAAGAGCAAAGGGACATCATCATCATCATCCTGATGGGTTTTGGCTCTGTTACTAAAATAAGAGGACATCCAGCAGCCCTAGAGAAAAAGTGAAAAAGCCTGTGCTTTGGAGTGTAAAACCTGGGGTCCAATTCAGGGTCTGCCACTTCATGGTTGTGTGGTTTGGGCAGATTATGAATTGGAAATGGACTTATCCACCTCATAGGGTTATAGGGAAAGGCTAAGAAGAAATCACGTGTGTAAAGCACCTGGCACATAGTATGTACTGTAGCCAGGAAATCTTTTCATTAGTTCACATTTAAAGTTACATTTCTTAGTTTTAGTTTCTTATATATTTTCTATTATTAATTTGTTTATGTTGCTTTCTAAAATCACTTATAGACTATAGGTTTAAAAAATTAAGCTGCCAGGAAGTGTTTTGTGTTTGAATATAAAGACTTCCGTGTGTCTGGTCCACCTGACACAATTCATTGTTGATATTTAAATAAAAGGGAGTGTTTCATTCTTCTTTTTAGGAACTGTGCGTATATGGCATTCAAGCACCTACCGCCTCGAGAGCACCTTGAATTATGGAATGGAGAGGGTGTGGTGTGTGGCCAGTCTGAGAGGGTCCAACAATGTGGCTTTGGGCTATGATGAAGGGAGTATCATTGTTAAGGTAATCATTAATTACAGCATCTCTCTGAATAGGTGGGCCCCAGGGAAGCAGTTGTCATTGTGTTCTAGTACAGTCATTTTCCAAGTTACCAGTTTTGTTAAACTAGTGGTGCTTTCATTAAGCACAAGAGATTAAGCACTGGAGGTATGAAGTGGAAGAAAGGAAAGTAGGAACTGTTTATTTTGTTGTGGTTTTGCTTTTCCTTTTCACTGTTGAGAGCCGTTTTTCATTCTTCCAGCTTGGTCGGGAGGAACCTGCCATGTCCATGGATGCCAATGGAAAGATAATTTGGGCTAAGCATTCAGAAATCCAGCAGGCCAACCTAAAAGCAATGGGAGATGCTGAAATTAAAGATGGAGAAAGATTGCCACTGGCAGTAAAGGATATGGGCAGCTGTGAAATTTACCCTCAGACTATTCAGCACAACCCTAATGGACGGTAAGCCATAACCAAAGTCTCTTTCTGAGCTTCTGTGTGTGTTAGAGCAGGGTTTGCGTAGCCACAGAGTGTACATCCTGCCCAGTGGTGGGCATTCCTCATTGAGCCTTTGACCTGGCCTCACAGTCCTTGGCACAGCTGCACGCAGGCACACCAATGGGTCGAGTTGGCACACGAGGTATTTGCTCTCCTGGTCTGGTCCCATCACATAGTTTTGAACAGATACATAGTTTTCTGTTTACTCGTATTTCAGATGTGTTGGGTTTGTGTCCTTGTGCTCCTTTGAGGGCAAGGATCATGTCTTACCCTGAGACTCAGTAGGTGCCCTCTCAGAATTTGCTGGCTCATTGCTCCTAAAAAGAAAAGCTGGTTCTGAAGTGTGTGTGTTTGTGTGTGTGTGTGTGTCTTTTTTCAAAGATTTCATTTATCTTTAGAGAGAGGGGAAGGGAGGGGGAGAGGGAAACCTCGCTGTGAGAAAGAAACATCAATCAGTTGCCTCTCATGTGTGCCCCAACTGGGGACCGAACCTGCACCCAGACATGTGCCCTGATTGGCAGTTGAACTGGTGACCACCCCCTTCACCCTCGGTTTGCGGGAAGATGCCCACCCAACTGAGGCACACCGGTCAGGGCGGACGTTTTGGCAGTGATTCCTTTTCTTTTCTGTAATTTGAACCATCAGTTCTGTCCCTCCACAAAGATTTACAAATCACCAAACATCTTGTGAGAGAAGAGTTGCTGGCACAGTGAATTTAAGCCTGTGGAGCTTTAAAATTAATGTACAGTAGACCTGGGCATGTGAGTATTTAAAAAGACACAGTGGATAAACCAGGTATGCTGCCTGGTTCAATAAATGGTATTCATACTTATTTGTAAGAAAGTCTTTTTATGAAGATTAAGAACATACTATATTTTTCCCTTAATATCATAAAACATTTTTTGCTGTAAGTTTTGCAGTTCACCTTTGGTAGTCTAGTAGCAGCCAATACCGTATTCTAAATTACAACTTTTAAAGAGGGTTACTTTATGTCTATTGAGAAAATTTTGACCTTGAACATTCTATTTATACTCATTATTTAAATGCCAAAATATCTTATTTATTTTGATAAATGTAACAGTCATTGAAAACTGGAGTGAGATATTTTTATTCATTTGAATGATCAGCTTTACTGATCAGCACAGGAATTTTGACCTGCTCTGTTTCCGACCTGGGCCAGTTCACCCCCCCAGGCAACCTGGTGGCCCTCCCGCTCCCTGGAAGTCACCATATTGATGCCAGAATTAACGTGGACACCCGATTGGCATAGCACACTACAGCCCAGAACTCCTGGGCTCAAGCAACCCTCCTGCCTCAGCCTCCCGAGTAGCTGGGACTACAGGCGCGCACCACCGCGCCCGGCGAATGATCAGCTTTAAAATGAAGATAGTCTTGGAACAAGATAGTGCCTTCTTAGGGTATAAATGTAATGGGCAAGGCACTTGGCATCTTGGTGCTCAACCAGTATTGGTTGAGTTATTGGAAGCCTCTCCAATGCGTTTCCATCCATTCTCATCTTCCTGTTCCCAGTCTCTGTTGTTTATAAAAGAAAGCCACTGCAGCAATAACCCCATTTCATAATTTGCTTTTGGATTTGCTGGGTAGAGTATTTAATCTAGCTCTCCATTCATCGACGTATATAACTTTAAAAGACATTAGGTTCAGTTGTAACAGCCGGCTGAAATAACATTTATTGGAAATGTTTTACCATAGTACTGGCTGGGTGGTCTGGTTGGAGCTTTGTCCCCGTACACCGAAAGGTTGCAGGCTCAATTCCAAGTCAGGGCACCTACGTAGATTGCGTGTTTGATCCCCAGTCAAGGTGCATACAGGAGCCAACTGATTGATATTTCTCTCCCACATTGATGTTTCTCTCTGTCAAATCAATAATAAAAAATATTCTCAGGTTAGTATTAAAAAAAGAAATATTTGACAATGAACACGAATCATTGTTTCTTGTACATGTCCTCTGTAATTCCCTCCCTGGCTTCTTTAATTTCTAGGTTTGTTGTGGTTTGTGGTGATGGAGAGTATATCATCTACACAGCAATGGCATTGAGAAACAAGAGCTTTGGATCTGCTCAGGAGTTTGCATGGGCCCATGATTCTTCAGAGTAAGTAGACTGTGATACCCAGCTGGCCCCGAGTGCACATAGGTGTTCTGTGTGTGGCTGGGCTAAAGAGGTTCTTGAGGCCCAGTGGATGCTGTGCTTCTCCATATTAAAAACGGCTCTCATCAGAGCTGCGTGTTAGAAGGTTAGAGTCAGGCAGCTGTGCAGCGTGAGCTGCCTCTGCCCTTTCTAAATTCAGCATTGAGCTGGCTCATGCAAACTGACCTAATAATCCCATTAACTGGGGATCCAGGCCCCATTTCCTTGATGGCAACCAATGGCTGGGCCTGGGTGCAAGGTAAGTAGGCCCTCCTATCAGGTCCTTGGCAGGTGACCTGGGGCGACCCTCTGACCTGGTGTCCTGAGGTGCTTCTGCCCCTTTATGAGCTGCCTGGGAGAGATACTGTAGTCTGATGTGATTTTGACAACTTCATTGAATCTTTTAAAACATTTATTTTTTGTGATGTTACCTCCCATTCTTAATAAAACAAATTCTATCTGTACTCAGATGTTCATAAAATGTTCTCATTGAAATCAGGAAAAGTATATTTAACTCTGAATTATTATACTAGATAGTCACTGCCTGGTCCCTTTTTGATTCCAGTTTGGTGCATGTAATAAGCATTGGGGCTTTGGTCATTTGAAGACCACACACCAAATTACACCTTCACAGTTTTCTTAGTTTTGTTTCCCCATATTTTGCTTTGCCTCTGGCTCCAACTTTGGATAATTTAAGCCTTAGTGTTGTGTAGTAATAGGCACTTTTTTAAAAAACGGATTCACTGAGAGGTAAGGAACAGTTTTTTTTTCCATAAATTTCCTAAATACACTCATTCGTGTGCAGTTCCACAGACTAAAACGTACTTTGAATACCCTTACCTTTCTCAGCAAACCGCTGCCTCTGTTTTGGTAGTTCCCGTTTCACCTGACCCAGCCCTAGCCCTGGTCAGCGTCTCCTCTGTGTTGGCACAGCACTTGTGAGTGCGTGCTCTTGAATAGCCAGCCACGGCCACAGCCCCTTTTCAAGGCGGAAGCCTGAATTATATATAATTTTCTTAAATTTTTGCCAAACATGGATGACTAGTGAGCCACTTATAAAAGTTGTCTTTTATTTTTAAGTCACTTTTATTGAGGCATAATTTATACAAATATTTAAGTGTACATTTTAATGAATGTAAGCTAATTACAAACATTAACCACCAGTACAATCGAGAGAGGACATTTCTGTCATCTCAAAAAATCCTCATGTTTCCCTTAGTAGTCAGTACCCAGCCCTACGTCCTGGCCCCAGGCAAATGCCAGTCTGCTTTTTTGGCACCATGTAGATTAGATTTGTTTGTGTTAGAGTTTCATATGAATGGAATTAGTACAGCATGCACTCTTTTGTCTGGCGGCTTTTGCTCAGCTCAGTGTTTCTGAGACTCATCCGTGTCGTTGCATGGGTCAGTAATTGGTTCCTGTTTGCAGCGGAGTATTCCATTGTACAAATATACCACAGTTTGTTTAGTCATGCATCTGCTGATGGACACTAGGGTCTTTTCCAGTTTCTAAAATAATTTGTAAGCGCTTGTAATTTGTGTAATAGCGTGAAATTCATGTATAATTTGCCCAACTGTAAGGAGTTCACTTAACCCTTAGGGAAAAATTAGTGAATCTTCAAATATTTTATGTTTTTGCATAGTTCACTACTTAAATATATTTGAAGAAACTTGTAATGTTTGGTGGAATTAAGGGTTAGTATATAATATGCTATGTTTTCCTTGTTTTTCCCCTAGATACGCAATAAGAGAGAGCAACAGTGTTGTAAAGATATTTAAGAACTTTAAGGAAAAAAAATCATTTAAACCAGATTTTGGAGCTGAAAGTGAGTGTTACTTATATACTGTACATTTTTAGAAGCCTTGTAAGAGCTCAAAAAACACCTACACAAAACCCTTTTTGTTCTTTTTAGGTATCTATGGAGGCTTCTTATTGGGTGTCAGATCTGTAAATGGCTTAGCTTTCTATGACTGGGACAATACAGAACTTATACGCAGAATTGAAATTCAGCCCAAACATGTGAGTTCCCTCCATTGTTTTTGGAATGTGCGTCTTTGTGATGAGCTCTGGGCCTCTGAGACCAGGAAATGTTCTTGTGTCCTGTTGTCTTCGTTCCATTGTGTTGGGCGCGGCGCCATTTACCTCGGGATGACGTAGACACTCAGAATTGTGATATTAAAATAAGGCAATAGGTGCTGGGTATTTTGAAAAATATGGAAAGTTATACAACTGCCAAGTGCTTTTCATAGTTTAATGACTTCTAAGTGAAAATAAAAGCATCCTTTGAAGACAAGAAATCTTGAAGGCCTCCCCTTGGAAAGGCTGTTGAAGTTCCCACTCGTTTCAGAGTCTTTTCACACTTCACCCGGCAGTGGCTGTTTAAACTCCAGGTAGCTGTCTCCAGCAACAAAATTTTCCTGCCTCTCGAATTGCCTCTGCTTCTGTGATCGCTTTCAGTGTCAGGAATTTTCTGCGGAGACAGATCCACCTCCTAGGGGTCCTCTTTCTGCCTCTATAGAACCTACTCTCAGTGGGCAAAGGGGACAAAAATTGGTTCATGTGGGGTGAAAAAACGTAACTCTTTTTCTCTGTAATGTGTAAGTATTTGTATGTATATGTATATCATTTAATGTACTTACCATATGTGCATGCATTATATATCAATAAACACATATACAGTAGTGTCTGTGATACAAAAATTTCGTAGTGGAAGGTGAATGTGAAAACAGTGTCTAAGAAAGTTCTGGGGAATCGAATCAACACTGCTGTACACCAGCCGTGAGCCGGCCGCCCCCTGGTGAATCCCAGCACAGCTGCTAGGCACCGCCAGTTCCCTTCCTGTCTCCCTCAGTCTTTCCACTTCTAGGCTAAATAGAACAGCACCACCCTGTCCCCCTTCCCCAACATGTGTAGATGGCACTGCACCTTAATGTAAGATAAGCCTGTGAGAAACAAAGTGCATGCAGTTTATCATACCCACTCAGAAATGCAGAATAATTTGTCTCTGTTTGTTTGTCTTGTTACAGATTTTCTGGTCTGACTCGGGAGAGCTGGTCTGTATTGCCACTGAGGAGTCGTTTTTTATCCTTAAGTATCTGTCAGAGAAAGTCTTGGCTGCGCAGGAAACACATGAGGGAGTTACTGAAGATGGCATTGAAGATGCATTTGAGGTGATTACCTCAGCACAGCTTTAGCTTTGTTTTTAAGTGATTTGAGTTCTTAGAACTTCACTCATTTTAACATTTTGGTATTTGGTTTGGGAAAACTAAGCATTTAAAGAGTTATGGTAAAATGCAAAAATTAAAATCTTGGTTCAAAGATCAGGGTCTGAAAGTATTTATGTTTAAAAGAAATTTGTGCTTTGATTTTAGGAAATCCTTAGATTAACTTTGGTATGTTTCGTTAAGGGAATTAGAAGGTGTTTTGGTCTTAAGACAATTTGGCAGAGTGATTTAAATGAGCTTTCAGATGGTAAAGGTAAATCATCCATTGTGGAGACGTCTTGGAAGATTGTCCGAAGTACTTACTGCGCCAGTGTCGTGCGTGTCAGGAGTTCAGGTCGCAGCTTTGGCACAGCAGTGAGATTCTACAGACGGTCGTGCAGGCCTGTTCGCAAAGGAAGAAAGAAGATAGAAATTCCGAGGACAGATTTTCTTTCTTGAAACAGGATTTTGCTTTGTGTTCCTTACTCTGCCTTATCACTCTTAATTATACTCAGTTTTTTGTTTCTGACAGGATTTCTAATGCTGAATAAGGTAATAATAAACTTTCTTTTCTGCTTGTAGGTTCTTGGTGAGATTCAGGAAATCGTGAAAACAGGGTTGTGGGTCGGCGATTGCTTCATTTACACAAGTTCTGTGAACCGGTTAAATTACTATGTCGGAGGAGAGATTGTCACCATTGCCCACTTGGACAGGTAGTGTCATTTTCCTTTTGTCTTGAGCACCCTGAATTTACAAGTACACTTTTAAACAAAACCTATTGCTGACTTGTAGGAATGGTAGGCCTGATTTTTCATCGTTACAGTTTTAGTAGGTTGGCAGTTGCTAATCAAAATCACATCAATCTAATGGCAAGATTTTGAGCAGGAGGCGGGTGTGTGCTGATTAGGGCTTCTAAGTTAGTATCTGTTTCTTACACAGAACGATGTATCTCCTGGGCTATATTCCTAAGGACAACAGGCTTTATCTGGGGGATAAGGAACTGAACATCGTTAGCTACTCCCTGCTGGTTTCAGTGCTGGAGTACCAGACGGCTGTCATGCGGCGGGACTTCGCCATGGCTGATAAGGTCCTTCCCACTATTCCAAAGGAACAAAGGACCAGAGTCGCACACTTTTTGGAAAAGCAGGTAAGAGGGTTTTGAGTTTTTTTTGTTTAGTTTATTTCTGTTTCTAAAAACCAGCAATTCAAAAGGATGTTAATATGAATTAGAAAGACTTTATTTCCTAATTGCCACTGGTTCTGTACAGCAGTGGGGTTTTCCTGGAAATTTAAGTCACTCGTCATACTCTTCCTTCTCCTTTCTCAGTGCACGTGGCACCCCGTGTGTGCGTTGGGGGTAATTATCAGTCTTCCCTTCCTGCACACTTCTTTTCCATTCTACCAGTATTTTCATTTCTGTGATGCAGCTTTCTCTCCTAGCTGGCTTCATTTTATTTTTTTATGGTAAAATACACACAACATAACAATTTACCATGATACACCTTTTTCTTAATGTGGTGTTTTTAAATCCAAGTTATATGTGCATAGTTTTACAAGGCTTAGGAAAAAAACAGCCCTCCCTTCCCTCACTCCTGCTCTCTAAGAGCTCATCACTTTTAATTCTTTTAGCTGATCCCCTTTGTGTTTATTTCCAGATTCTGAACAACATGCTTATATCGATGTGTCTCGGCTTTAGGGATTCCTTGACTCCCCAGCCGACAGAAGATGAGGCTTTACTTTTCTCCCCCCGCCCACTTCTGCCACGTACCCGCCACTGCCGTTTTCCGTTCCTTGTCCCTCCAGTGTAGTTATGTCATGTTTCTGTTCAGATCAGTTTGGACGTTTGCGTTACTGTGGCTGTGCAAACACCGCCCAGCTCAGCCTCATGGTGTGGTGTAGCTTTCCTCTCCTGCAGTTTGTTTTCCCCAAAATTAATAACTGTCTCTCTTTTTATACTTTATTTTTTTTAAATGTACTTATGGTTATTCTCCCTATTCTGCTGGTTCTTCAGATTTCCTTAAAATCTGCTCCCGGTATGTTTAGTCTGCTCCAGTCTGACCTGGTTGTTCTGCCTTCATCATGGATAACCCCCCTCAGCATCATGCTGGGCCGGCCTCCCCTTTGCCTCTCTGTTGAGTTGTTCTGTTGTTTCCTGTATTCCCTATCTTCTTTCCTGGTTTACTTCCTAGTTCTGCTGTAGCATATCCATCAGTAGTTTTCTGAGAAAGGGCTTATTAAGGTAAATAAATTTTTTGTGACCTTGACTACCTGAAAGTGCCACTGATCTACCCTAAAACACAATCGACCATTTAAGTGGATGTAAACTTCCAGGTTGGAGGTAATTTTCTCTCAGAATTTTAAAGACTTTGTTTTGTTGCCATCCAGCTTCTAGTTTTTATTGAAGTCCAAAGCCATTTCTATCCCTGATTCTTGATGCCTGATCTATTTTTTCTTTTTGGAAGCTTTTTTGGATCTTGTCCCTGTTGTTCTGTGAGATCCTGATGGTGGGCCTTGAAAGGCGTCAATTACAATTCATTCTGCTGGGTATCAGATGAGCTCTTGTAATTGGAAACTCACACCCTTCATTTTTGAGTTTTAAACATCATTTCTCTGATGCTTTCCTTCCTTTGTTTTCTGTAGTCTCTCTTTGGAATTGTTATTCAGTGTTGGACCTCCTGAACTTGTTTCTCATTTAGTCATTCTTGGACTTTTAAAATCTTGTTTATGGGTAAAGTTTTTCTTCTTTGTCTGAGGATGTGAGTGATACTTTTGTTGTTTTGAAGTTTTTCCCCTATGTGGTAGGCTTCTGTCAAGCTACTGCTGTTGGTTCATTTTAATCTCTATTTTTCCTGTTAAAGATTCTTGACAGGTATCTGATGAACCTTGGGCTCTCACTAAAGAGTGGAGGTCTAAGAAGCAGATCAAAAGTTCTGAGTTTTTGGCTGGGCTTGTTGGGTATGGACTTACAATGTGTGAAGTTGTTGGGCCGTTTGATGGGGGAACCTCAGTGTCAGGATCTTCATCTAATGAGTTTAATTAATGACTCTTCGTTTATTCATTTAAAGAATTTAATGAGCACGTAACATTGTACCAGGCACTGTTCTAGCTGACATATAGCCCTCATTGACATTTTAGTATTTTTAAGTCATACCCCTTGGGCTGGTTAGTTTACAGAGAAGCTCCCCAATCACCACTGTTCTGGGGGCTAAGTAGAAAACAGCTTAGTGTCTCAGAATTTAGTATTTCATTTAGTCTCAACATCCATTTTCATAATCTCCTGTTTTCGTTTTAATACCCAGGACTCTCCTCAAAGTGTACAGGGTGTCCCTCAGACCTGAGACCTTCTCCAAAGAATAAGCCTTGTGTTTTGTGTGTGTGTCCAGGGGTTTGAAGGAGAGGAGTGGGGACCTGTGTTCTCTAACTGCTTCTTATGTGGACTTTCAGGCAGTTCTGTTTGTGTTCACACTGTCCTTCAGGGGACACCTTTGGGGATTCTGAGGTGTGAATCAGGTGTTTCTATGCCATCTTCACTCCTGGTGTAGGATTAATTTTCTCTACTGTTTTAACTAATGTTTATACTCTGCCATTTCCAGCTTCCACAATTTTGATACTAATGTCTCCTCTGCCTTTTTGCATGTTGTTGAAAGTTTATGCCTTTAAAGAAGAATCCCTTTAGTGTCCTCTCAGGAGGGATTTGGAGGAAAACAAAACTGTATAGTCAAGACCTCGGTACTCGTCGGCCTCAGAACTTGTCAAACCCTGTACTCTTTGCATTTTGATGAGAAAAAAAAATGTTTCAGCCCTGGGTGCTTGCTCGGGACTCATCACACTTGCTAGAACTCGTAGGAGTCAGTTTGGTACTTGTTGGTTTCGGTGCTAGTTCCGAGTCCTGGAGTGAATTAATGACGAGTACCGAGTACCGAGGTACCACTGTGTTTAGTCCACCTGATTTCACCTGCTCTGTCCTTGCCTGTGTCTAACTAGTTCCATAGGTCTTCATCCCTCACTCTGAGATTCTGTACTGTCTACCTCAGTGCTAGGGAGGAGAAGGAGTATGCAGGTTATACAGAACACCCGTTTACATTGTACTCGTGGGCAAGGATGGGACAGCTTGTGTAATTTGGGAAATTAAACATTTTAAACATGATGGTACAGCCATCCTGAAGATCCTGTGAAGAACTCAGAAAGCTGTCCAGCGTCTCCGTTCTGACCATCCTGTAACTGGTGAAGTCTGAGCTTTTTGCCTAACACACCACTTCCCTAGTGTTGAAGACCTTGCCCATAGGGTAGACCTCACCAGTACTGTTTGTCTTGGGAGAGAAGTTAGTTTAGAAATTACAGTAGTTTTTTTAAACACCTGTTCCTGATGACTGGAGTGGAGCGTGGGAAGGAATACTTGCTGACGAATAGACTGAACATGAGACCAGCACTCAGCATAGGTAATGACACCTAGTCAGTGTTAGGGCCTGAAAGCAGATGTTTGCTGAGTGACCTACAGATGACAGAAAGGTGGAACATTTTACATTTGACTTCCTTTTTTTGAGGCACTAGACTAGATGATCTCAGACCCTGCTTAGTGAGTAAATTACCAACAGCCTTCTTTTTGAAATGACTCCTTAGTCAACTTTCTAAAATCCTTTTCCACATTTTTATTTTTTACAGTTCTGATTTTACTAATTGTTTTACTTGAGTGTATCTGTCATTGGCCAGCTTCCACTGCTTGGAGAACAGTAGGCATTGCATGACTGAAGTTTCTCTGCTGGGGTCTTATCAGTTAACTTAATGACTCCTTAACTTTTCTCTATCTTCTCATGAGTATTTTGTTATCTGTTACTTTTGTTTGATTCAAGTAATGGGGTTTCTGTGTCAGCAGGGTATCCGTTAGTTTGACAGGGAACTGGATGACTTGCTGAGTGCTTATGTATACACTATGTTTATATACAGACTACACACACACTTCTTTAAATCTGTTCAGGGCTTCAAGCAGCAAGCTCTTACAGTATCCACAGATCCTGAGCATCGCTTTGAACTTGCTCTTCAGCTTGGAGAACTCGAAACTGCATACCAATTAGCTGTGGAAGCAGAGGTATGTACTCGTAACTGATAGAAAGGTCAGTATGGGCTTCGTTGTGTTTAGTGTTATAAATTGTTATTAAAGTTTCCTGAAATGTAAATGAGACTCATTTCGGTGAGGTTATTGCTTTTCTTTGGTCTTGTTAAAAAATGCATTATCTTAATGTTTGCATAAATTACATGGATTATATTGGAGGTATTCTTAGCATTGTAATTTGTTTAAGAAAGATTGTTTTCAAATCTTATAGGACAGGGGTGTCAAACTCATTTTCACCGGGGGCCATATCAGCCTCGCGGTTGCCTTCCAAAGGCTGAATGTAATTTCAACTCCTTCAAGTTAAGGAGTAGTTACATTTATACAGTCCTGAAATTACATTCGGCCCTTTGAAGGCAACAGCAAGGCTGATGTGGGCCCGATGAGAATGAGTCTGACGCCCCTGCTGTAGGAGCTGTTTTGGAAGAGAAGGGGTGATGGGAGATGGTGGGTAAACTAGTCTGGGAACTCTTTCATAAAAAGTGCAGATGTAGCAGTAATCTGCCAGTATCCAAAACTACTGAGAAAGATTGGTTTTAAAGAAGGGTTCTGACACTTTGATAGTTAGGGACACATTTATGGATCTTTGTATGTTGAGTGATCCCAGTTGTGGTTTAAGTCTAGCATTTACTGGTAAATTACTTTCAGATGTGCAAACTAAATTTTAGCTATGTTAAGCTCATCCAAATGTTCTGCATTTTGAATTCTGAAAAGCTACAAATAACAGATATTAATTAAATATCTCAGGACACAAAAAACAATTTTCTAATTTTTCAAAAAATGGTATTAAATCACTCATTAAAATGATGGCAATCTACCTTAAAACTTCTATAGATGGTTTTTTATTTTGACTGTAATTACAAAATAAAAATACAGTGGATTGAGGATTATTCATGTATCATTAAAATTGATTTGTTTGAATTAATTTTGAATATAACTTCCATTAACTTTGAATATATAACTTCCATTTCTTCATTATATATTTTGTCATTCCATTTTATTTTGCTTGATAGAACCAGGTTAACAAGCACAGCTGGATATACAGGGTCCAGCACAAATAATGCCCCTTTTTAATTTTTATTTATTTATTTAAAAGATTTTATTTATTTTTAGACAGAGGGGAAGGGGAGGAGAGAGGGGGAGAAACATCAGTGTCTGGTTGCCCTCGTGCGCCCCCTACTGGGGACCTTGCCCACAACCCAACTTATGTGCCCTGACTGGGAATTGAATCTGCCACCCTTTGATTCACAGGCTGGCACTCAGTCCACTGAGCCACACCAGCCAGGGCTTAACCCTTTTTTATTACAAAATCTTTTATTACAAAATCATAAGCATGTAATTCTGTAACATAACAATATACACTCAAGCATACCATATGACATTTTAGGTAAAATGTTCAAATTAAAACTATAAAGTATTGTACTCATTTATTACCCTACCAACCACTCAAGCAGGCCTTACTCCTGCCAGATCCTGTGTGTGTACATATATGTATAAAATCTCCCATGGTCAGCACAGTATTGCTCAGGATAGTAGAATGATGTTGATGTGGGAAATTCAGATGTTTATTTCCAAAGATATTTTAACTTGGAAACTTTCTTACAGTCAGAACAGAAGTGGAAACAACTTGCTGAGCTCGCCATCAGTAAGTGTCAGTTTGGCCTGGCCCAGGAGTGCCTGCACCACGCACAGGATTATGGGGGTCTGCTGCTGCTGGCCACCGCCTCTGGCAATGCTAGTATGGTCAACAAGCTAGCAGAGGGGGCAGAGAGAGATGGCAAGAATAATGTGGCATTCATGAGCTACTTCTTACAGGGCAAGTAAGTATTAACCCAAAGCATGAAAGAGGTGGGCACAGTAATTAAAAGCACTCTTGGCATTGACTTTGAGGGTGGTTTTGGAGAGGATTGTGAACAGTGACCCTACACAGAGATCTGGTGCCTGGCCGAACGGTGTACCTAGTGGGGGCAGTCAAGACAGCGCTACCTTGGTGGCACTCCCCGTCAGCTAAGGACGCTCTCAGCACTTTTGTATAAATGTTTGAGGAAAATGAGCTATTCGGGGAGGCTTAATTGAGAGAAATTTCTCAACAGCCCCGCCCCTTTCTGGCCGAAACATTTTGTGATGGCAGGTGGTTATTTGTGCTGCTCCAGTTGGTACCTAAATGGTTGACGGTTTTACCCAAATCAGGTCATTCTGATCTATTCATGGCAAGAATAAAGGGAGAAGAAGATGCAGTTACTCAGGTTTGAGTCCAACTGTAAAGCCTAAAAACGTCCTGTTTTTAGTCTGGCAGTCAGTGCAAACCAAATCATTTCAACAATAGTTGACCACGTTATGAAATAAAACACAAGTATTCGTTAACTTTGCTCTACAGGCTAACTTTTCAAATTCCATGACTTTATCATAAAAACTTTGCATGTGCATGTACCCCCGTGTATGTATTCACATTTAATATTTATGTATTTAATATACATTGTAGATAATATATTTTTAATTTTGTGTACCTATTAAGACTAGATCCACTCTTCCTTACAATTCAAAAATCCAAAAATATTCTGAGTAGTTTTTTGTAACTTATTTGATGGCAAAACCTGACCTGAACTCTGAAATAATTAAGTTACTACCTTTATGTCACTGGGTGTGTTTTTATATCATTTTGTTTTTATGTTACTGCAGAATATTGTTTGTGATTTTTATTTGATACTGATACTAGGTAATGTATAGTATATATACTATATTATCTTTCTAAAAAATCCAAAGAATTCTGAACTCTAAAACACATTTATCCAACTCAAGAAAATGAAATTAAGAAAGAAAAAATAGACATTTGGGTATTTTCCTACTAGACACCACTGACTTGTCCAGCACAGCGCATGTTGGAGACACTGCCCTGTATTCCTGCTTGTGGACCTGTTTTTCTCCCCTATCTCCTGAAGCCTTTAAAAGGTGCTTATCCCAGCTGCCTTAACTTGCCTTGAAAAGCCCCTTTCGATTCTTCTTAGGAGTTAAAACAAGTCAAGGGGTTTGAAAATGGTCTACAAAAGCTTTCTCACCCTTCACAACACCTGGAGTCCACTGACTGGGGAACACACGGTGATGACAAGTTAATGGCTCAGTGACAGAGTCGAGGTGCCTGTGTGGGGGTTGGGGAGGGAATGCTGACTTTGCAACACTAACTCTGTGTCCTTTTAATGTGTGAAAGCAGTGTTTATTCTCGGTAACACTGCCTCTCCCTTTTCATCGCTAGGCTTGATGCTTGCCTGGAGCTCTTGATTAGAACTGGACGACTGCCAGAAGCTGCTTTCCTGGCCCGCACTTACTTACCCAGTCAGGTTTCAAGGTACAGACTTGGTGATTTTAGGAAGAAACGTTTCAAATAAAAACGGCATATGTATTTAGTCTCCCTTTGGTTCCGTGATATCTGTCTTAGGGTGGTGAAACTCTGGAGAGAGAGTCTCTCAAAAGTCAATCAGAAAGCAGCGGAATCCCTTGCTGATCCAACAGAGTATGAAAACCTCTTCCCTGGATTAAAAGAAGCCTTTGTTGCGGAAGAATGGGTGAAGGAAACACATGCCAGTCTGTGGCCAGCTAAACAATACCCACTTGTCACGGTGAGGGCCAGGCCTCCTTTGGTGCGACTGCAGGGTGAAAGGGCATTCATGACTCAAAATTTTGAACAATATGACATATATTACTGTTGAAATAAAAGCTAATATCTGGGGTTTAAACCTACTTCATAGATGAATTACAACTTCAAAATACTTCATTTTATTATTGCTTTGTTTTCTGATAGCCAAATGAAGAAAGAAATGTTATGGAAGAGGCAAAAGGCTTTCTTCAGCCCTCAAAACCGACAGCTCAGCAGGTCAGTAGAATGCTAATGAGACACTTGTTGAGATCTGTTGATGAAGTACTGTCTCCCACTCCCTAATCCTGATCAGTCTTCCCTTGGGGGAAGACTAAATTCCTGAACAGATTCCTTTGTCTTTATATATAATCTCCACTTGGGCTTTCAGGAACTTGATGGGCCACCTGCTTCTCCTAATCCTGTTATCATAGCATCCCACTCAGCCAACAAAGAAGAAAAGGTATGGCCATCATCCCCCAACTTTCCATCCAACCCTAGCCTCACCCTTCGCTCCCCTTGAATGTCTGCAAGGTGTACAGGCCTCCGCATTTTAAGTGACATGATCAGTTTCAGAGCAGGGGCTTGGAAAGGGGAAGAGACCCTTTTTGATTGCCTACAGGCACACCTCATTTTATTGCAGTTCAGTTACTGTGTTCTTTACAAGCGGAAGGTAAGCCCCCCACCCCAGCAAAAAGATTGCGACTTGCTGAAGGCTCAAATGCTGGCTAGCATCTTAGTAGTGGAGTCTTTTTAAATTAAGGTATGTACAGTTTTAGGCACAATGCTGGCTACTTCATAGACTACAGTAGAGTATAAACATAACTTTCACATGCAGTAGGAAACAAAATTGATGTGGTCTGTTTTATTGAGCTCATCACTTTGTGGTGGCCTGAACTGAGCCTGCGGTACCTCCAGGGTGTGCCTGTACTGTTTGTTCTCCTTGGATCGTGAATCAGAGCTTTTCTTTAACACAGCACCATAACTCTCCCTGTTCTTCCTCCTCTTTGTAGAGTTTACTTGAACTGGAAGTAGATTTGGATAATTTGGAATTAGAAGATATTGACACAACAGATATCAACCTGGATGAAGAGATTTTGGATGACTGAACAGTAATGTTTCCCATCACCTGACTGAGCGGGTCATTGTCACGGACAGGTATTAATCAGTCGTCACCCTGACCACGGTGCCGGGGCCTCTGAAAAGAAACTCACTCCTTAGATTTTGATGAACTCCCTCTTTGCTTTAGGAGTTTATGTATAGCATCTAAGTCAGTGTGTTGTTCCCTTGTTAACTAAAATAGACATGGGCTTTTTTTAAAACTGTCATTAGACCATATATAAAATCTTTTGCATTATTAAAGACACTTCAAAGTTTCCTTTCTAAATAATGAAAATAAACGTCTAGTTTTACAGTGGTGAGCCAAAACTACACCTCACTGTACAGACCATCCCACATTCTCTTTTCTTTGTGTCACTAAATCGTCAACCACATTTTCTTCTTGGCTGTACGATAGTTCTTACAGTGTAACTCTCTTAACCTCACCGCACTATTGCCCTCAATCTTGTGTGCCCTGGGCCTCTTCTGCCTTGCCCTGATTGGAATCTGGGCCTGAAACCCCAGCTCCTCTGACCCCCTTAAGCTGGGCTCCGTGACACAAAGGCATGGTCCTCTTTTCCGATGCTGCACTTACTGATGTGGTTAGAGGAGTTGGCGTCCAGGCACTCAGACACACACGTCTCAGCTATCTCCTTGTAGCCTGGGAAAGTGAGTGGAGTACATTTTCTTTGTATTTCTGCTAGAGGCTATTTGGGACTTAAAAGGTACTGATTTGGAATTCCCTATAATTTCTTTGGTGTTTTAATTTTGACAATTTTAAATACTCAGCTCAATCAACATCAACAGAAAGCTAGTATTTAGCAAAATGAAATTTATTTGAAAAATATTTTCAGGAAGCTGCAGAATGGCTAATGGAGGCTTCTTGATAAGCTTGCAGTGTTAATTCTATATATGCTCCCTTCTGTGCTTCTGTTTTTGCAAAAACCTGTTTAAATTTTAAAAAAGAAGTTTTAAAGCAATTGAACATACACCATTTATAAAATTTTTAGTTTTTAGACATCATTACCATTTCTGTAGTAGCAGAGTTACCAAATTAAAGGCTTTCCAAGTTTCACAATAATTTTTTCTGATTATAAAGCAAAAAGCATACAACGGGGACAGAAAAACAGTGTCCCGCACAATTCAAACGAATACTAATTCTTACTGAACACCAGAAGTGTCCTGATATGGCGGCCATCTTTCAGGAAAAACAAGAAAAAAAATGTGATCTAACACCTCTTGCCAAATCAAAACGAGAGCTATTATGTTCAAGAGAAATCTGGAGGATTAGAACCAGCAAACTGTAATTTTTCATTTTAAATGTTTTTTTCCCAAAAGCATTCTGCTTTTTCTGGCCTATCAAGAAATCAGTGTCACTGCTATAGTTTCTCCTCCGCCTCCTTAGAGCCCGGGTGGCAGACACAGGCCCGAGGGCCGAATCCCGCCCGGCACCTTGTTTCTACCCGACAGCGCCGAGCTCCCTGCCCCTGGAGTTGGTTAAGGAGTACTCATTTACACAGTCCTGAAATTACAGTCGGCCCTTTGAAGGCAACCGCGAGGCTGACATGACCTCTGGTGAAAATGAGTTTGACACCCCTGTCCTAGAGTGTTCATCACTGGTCTTTTTAGTCTTAATAAACTTTGTAACTGCTTTGCAAATGCACAAGATAATACTGGAGTTCTTAGAAGCCAGACACACAAAACCACGTCTATTCTGAATATCAGAAGAGATGGAAATTACACAATGATCTCCCTTTATCAACTTCCTGAAAAAAATACCAACATTTTCAGAGGAATATGTGTAAACTCATGGTTTGAGGGGTCTGTAGTTCAGAACAATAATTCAACTGAGGCTTGATAATATATAAGCCCCACCATCTCCCCTTCTGGACACCTGAACAAGAATGTGACCACACTGGAGACCTGCACCACCGAGTCCTGCACCACACTCTGCTGCTGACTTAATCAGTTCAGATGATGGTACGCCAAAGAATGAGGGGGCAGCTGCCCCACCATCTGAACTTCTCGGGACCACCTGCAGCTTCTCCCCCGCCATCCACTGTTTCTAGTGTCCAGGCTGAAGATATTGGGGCTTTAACCACTGTTTCAAGACCACAAATCTGTTGCGTTCTCATTAAACATAATCTCCTTCTCAGAATTCTTCCCAAGTTAATTATCATGCAAGAGCCAACGTAGAAAAAGTCACTTTACCTTAATTAAATGCAATCCCTCAGCAGCCTGCACCTTGGCCTCTCGGGCTGACTGGCCACCTGGATGGACGATGTGATACAGCTGGACCAAGCAGGCGGCATCATCAGCTCTAGAGTGAAAGGATTTACAGTTTTCTCCCTTTGCTAAGTCCTATAAAAGGGTGTGCCAACTTAAAGCTAAATTACATTTCAAGCTTCCTTGGGCCAGAAAAAAATTTTTTTAATCTTTCAATTTTGTATTTTCAAAAGCATTTTCAGGGAAATCAACTCTGCATTAGATAGGGCAGGAGTCTCAACAGGCAGTGCCCAATTCCTGAAGTGAATATATTCTAAAAATGGCTGAGTTATTTTTGGAAGCAGCATCATTTCTCCTAGAAACATTATTCTTAATGGTAAATGATTTCTAGGCCAGCTGACTTCACGAGCAGATGATAATGCAGTCCAACTCAGGGCAGGAATATACATACCTTCATCCCCCGTAAGCCAGAGGCTGGTGGTCAGAGGGATACTCAAAGTCACTGCCGTCACGTGTTAGCAGTGACGTCTCCTCCTAACAGGATTTTCACTGAGACTCTGAACTAGTGGATAAATACTAGGAGTCCAAGGAAAGACACTCAGGCTACCTGTGTGTTTGCAGGAACCCGTCAGTTAGAAAGAAAAAACATCCCAGTGAGGCAAATCTGAAACTATGCACATCAAGAAGGAAAGCCATGTTCTGCTTTCACAGTCTAACTTCAGTGTCACACAACTGTCTGTGATGAAGCCAGAACAAACCATTCAGGACTGTTCTTACATTTTTAGAAAGCTATAAACAATGGGTAAAGAGGTGAGGGATTAACCGTTTGAGTCCCAGGGGGTATTGTCAGCAGCGCAATTGCGCTGCTTGGGACTCAAACGGTTAAGAAGTACAACTAAGTAGTTACAGAATAGCCACGGGGATGTGAAGTACAGTACTGGAAATGGAGTAGCCAAAGAACTTACACGCATGACCCATGGACATGAACAGTGGTGTGGGGATGGCCTGAGGAAGTGGGGGTGCTGGGTGGAGGGAGGCAAAGGGAAAAACTGGGACAACTGTAATAGCATAATCAATAAAAAAGAATTAAAAAATAAAAGAACCCTAAATAATAAAGTCTTGCCTGTCCTTCAGCAAAAATCCACTATCTTCTCACATAGCACCTTTCTGCTACTCACCACCTCAAAGGTGAGGGGGTATTTAGAAATAACCCTTCTAGTATACTTGCGCTTTTGAGGTTCTGCTGTGTACTGGCTCCTGGTTGGGGGGCAGTGAGGACACCCTAATACAGTGCTCCCCCAGCTATCACGGTTGACCTTCCCTCCTTCCACATCACTTGAGCTAGGAGTTAAAGAGTGGGGTGACCTGGGAGTAGGTATAGAATTTCTCAAGCCTTAACCCTTTTGGTATGAGTGCTCTTTCTGCCGCGACACTCCCGCTGTACGAGGTGCCGCGCCGAAAATGTGCACATAGCACATGGTCAGTCCTTTGTGTGAAGACTTTCCTAACCTTATATAAGATCTATGCTTAATAAAACAATGCTTTTTTCCAAGTGTTGTTTGTAACTTTAATATTAAGAGATAGTTATATAAAATCCTATCAATTATATAAGTAAAATTTATAAAAATTATATACAGATGGATGCCGGATATATCCGGTGCTCGTCCACACAGGTCATCAGATTGGCGCCGGATATATCCGGCACCCGTACCGAAAGGGTTAAAGAAATACCCTGGGCTTATCCCAAGGCCCATCTACCCTAAAGGCCCTCCCTTGGGGGAACTGAGAAACCAGATCTGCTCATGTAAAACTTCAAAAGTTCAAAAATGTTAACTATAAATCTACTATGCTCAAAGTCCAATAAATCTGGCAACAAGACAACTCAAAATATAAAAATAAATCCCGTTAGAGCTTCAGCAGGTGGCCCAGTAAAGCACTTAACTGGGTTTCTGTATATGAGAATCATGTTTATGGCTTCATTACATTCATGCTAAAGTATGATGCCTGTGTCTCAATGACTTAGCTTCACACCCAGCCATGTCTGAAATTTTAGGAAACTGACACGTTCAGAAAGAATCTCAATTCAAAACAAACAGTGGGACTTGAGTCTGAAATGTTTGCTGAATCCAAGTTCTGGCCTGGGCTCCATTCAGGGAGGACAGGCACCCTCTACTGGCCAGCCTGGGGTTTGCAGGAAGCTCTCCAGTTCAAATTCCCACAGGAAGTTTTACTTGTGCAGAATAGGAAAGGCTAACTCAGTACACAAAACTCCTTCCCCACATGCAAATAAACTGCTTCAGATGTGAAGCTTACATATCGTAATGAGTATTACCACATATTAGTGTACTTCAATAAAGAATTTAATTTTCAGACCTGGCTGGTGTGGCTCAGTGGATGGAGTGCTGACCTGTGAAACAGGGTCACTGGTTTTGATTCCCGGTCAGGGCACATGCCTGGGTTTCAGGTCAGGTTCCCAGTAGGGGGCGCATGAGGGGCAACCACACTGATGTTTTTCTCCCTCTATTTCTCCCTCTTTTTCCTTCTCTAAAAATAAATAAAATATTTTTAAAAATTCAGTTTTCAAATTCAGGCATTTCTGTGTTACTCTAATTTCTTATTAAAAAGTTATATCATTCTTATAATAAAATTCAGAATGATTACATTTGAGAAACTTTTTAAGAAAATTCATTCACAGGTGATGTCAGTGACAGTGCACCTAAAGGCAATTTAATTCTGAGTATCCTCATGACCATCAGCCAGCCCTGTTTACTTGAGATGAGCCTATATACACGAGGTATGTCCGGAAAAAGTCCAGCCATCGTTAATATAACAAGAGCACACACACATCAGTGTAACCTGGAGAGCGGATGGAGTGCACATGTGTGAAGGACAACTTCAGGTACTAGTCAGTGGGGGCGGTAGACACCGTTCACTGAGCATGTGTACTGTGTGGCCATCACGTTCAAAAGGACTGAGCCAGAAGAGCAGCAAATCTGCATCAGATTGTGTGTTAAGCTTGAACATTCCTCCACAGAAACTATTCAGATGATTCAGAAGGCCGCAGCTGTGGGCACCTGGGGATGGGCAGCTTCATCACAATAATGTACCTGCACGTGCCTCATGCCTCGTGCAGAGATTTTTGGCAAAACATCAAGTCACTCAGGCGACTCAGGCCCTCTAGGTCCAGATGTGGCGCCCTGCAACTTTTCCCAAAACTAAAACCACCTTTGAAAGGGAAGAGATTTCAAACTGTCGGGAACCTTCAGGAAAATATGATGGGGCAGCTGATGGCAACTGGGAGAACTGTGCGAGGTGCCGAGGTGCCTACTGAGGTGTGACTGTCCTAAGTACAGTGTTTCTTGTGTTTTGTGTCTTCTTCAATGTATGCCTCTTTCATCGTTCATGGCTGGATACTTTCTGGACAGACCTCGCATTGCCCTCTGTGTTGGATCATACTACACATGCTGCAGCGGGCTGGCTGGAAATCCTACTGTTAAGAATGCTGTTTCTGTGAGAAATAATGATTTCCCGATAGGGGCTGTATTTATTCGACATGCCTGTGGCACCTTCTATTTAGTTACAAATGCCTTACCTTTGCAATGAATGGTTCAGATTACATGCAAACACTCTGTGAGTCAAAACACCTTAGTCTGAGGGTGGCAATTCATTAACCCTCCTCCTCCTAATTCAGAATTTTGAATCCAGCACGGGCTTTCGTGGAAAGCTGCCTTTCTTAGTTGGTTTCTTTTCCTTGTCACTTTGGTCTTTCTGACCCAATCAACAGATACTCAAAAACAATTTTCAGTGTTATCACAAGTTGTAAAGCACACTATTACTTCAGCCAGAAGGCCGTGAGCACACTAGTCTGCATGCTAAAACATAACATTCTCTGTTTCATGCAACTTTGAAAAATGTCACCTTTGCAATGCCTTATAAATCTTGCAAAAGCCAAGGAATATCAAGAGTATTTTCATAAGTTAAATGATGACTTTTATTGAAAAGCCCTAGAAGCAGTCCTGCCAGAAGATAAGCACACCCCTCCACCCCCAAGCTATGTCAACTTATTACATTTCTTAACACCCTTTGAGTTTCTGGAAAGTTCACTGATACCCAGGAGCATTGGCCATGCCAGGGATAAGTCAATATCCAGATATACAGAACGGACCCAAGGCCACTTACTCTTTCAAAGGATTCTAGCTGTGTTTACGTAACAAAAACAGAAAACTTGGTTACAGTGGAAGAACCAACCCATAAATAAACTGCGGTGAGAGCTAATTATCAAAAAACAGTACACTGTTACCACTGGAAAAATAACAGCTTAAATAGAGATTTGTTATAATGGTAATAAGAATTTCTTTTACTTACTAATTCAGATCATACTTACAAATCTCTCTGAATCTGGTCAATCAGTAAACCATCAATCTTCTTCTTATTTACAAAATACCAAGCCATTCCACCAAAATGTCTTGTTGAACGTAAAAGGTCGTACTTTCCATGTTTATCTATATCTTCATAGGTCTGATGATGAATCTGTCCACATAAGATGCAATTTTTTTCAGAAACATGAAAACAAAGTGAGTGGCATTATGGGATATGCATTTACTAGCACGAATACTGCCCGAGAAAGTACCAGCAAAACCAGGTCTACTCGCACCTGTGCCTCCACTGTCATTAACTAGCAGGTATGGTTTGGACCAGCCCTCCACTGCAGGTGCAAATGGCAGCCTGGAACAAGTTTACCGAACAGTCACAGCCAGATCAATTACTTTTCGGCAGCCAGGCACTATTTATGAGGCACCAGTTATGGAGATAGACCACTGGTTATAATGGGCCATTATTCCCTGGTTACTGGGGGGAAAAATCAAGAATACCCTTTCACACCTTCCCTTTCCCCCATCTCTTCAGCTACCCTACCCGTCATCTACTCCCACCTTATTAACTGACATTCCTTCAGTTTTCCCTCCAGACTGGTCTTCCGAAACGAAGACTTGGATGAGGGCAGTCCTATGTTCAAATGCTTTCAGAGACCTGCTGACTGAAGTCAAGACGCCTGAACCTAGCATGTGGGGTCCACTCTCGAGCTTAACCCTGAACCACCCACTGCAGACACTGCATGCACAAGCCCACCAGATGACCGGCCATTCCCAAGCATACATTGTTGTTTCTGGCCTGTTCATACTGTCCCTTCCACCTGAAACACCTCTCCTCACCCACCTCTGCCACCACGACGTCCCCTGCCCTTGTAGAACCTCTAAGACCCCGTGAAGCCTTCCCTGGGAGCACACGACAGCCTTTTAGCACCTACCCTCTCGGACCTCAGGCGGAAAACCCTCTGTGCTCCCCACGGTCATTCCTGGACTGCGGGCTGACACAGCACACCCAGCCGAGTCCTCGTCGGCACCTGCACTGTCTACAACACTGCCTTACACACAGAAGCTGCTCCACCGTTACTCACTAAACTGAAGTGTAAGACACACACTTTGCACTTCGGTAAATTTCAGTAAATAACTTTGTTCCTGTATGAAAAACTGAAAAAAGAACTGGCTTTGCCAAGTTTGGGCCCTAACGCGACCACGCACGATCTGCACACGTCTCAGCAAGCTCCTTACCTCTTCAAGCTTAAACTGCCTCACCCTAACGCAAGGGCTGTTGTAAGGATAAAATATCTATCTGGGAAACATCAGGTCCTTGACAGTGTTCAGGTATCTCCCTTCTCTTCCCCCTGTATCAAAGCTTATAACATAACTCATTGTGCTAGATTCAAAATCTTACACCCGTACTTAAGCTCATACGTCAGAAACTAGAAAACATACTCACTTTGATATATTCAGCAGAATCTGGCTCAAACTGGGCAACACAGAGGTTGAGGACATCGGCATGCCGGTCCAGGCTGTACATGGTCTAAAACCACACGGCACCGTTGGAATCAGATGGAAAGAGCATGAGAGTTCAACTCCTACCCTGACGCCATGACAGGCCCGCCCGCCCACGCACAGGCCACCTCTGTGCCCCGAGAGGTGTGCAGAAGTAACACAGGCCTTGTAACTGTTGCACCTGAATCCAAAGCCCAGCTGTAAGATAAGCAGCTCTGGTCGAGTTATCATTAGAAATGTTTTTCTGTTTTCCAAAGCAAAATGCTCAGCAGCACCAGGGCCACTGTTTCAACAGAGAAGCCATCACCACTGACGCTGTCAAACCCACCTTACCTTAAGATTTTCTTCCTTGAAAATTATTGGTGTTAAAGTTCTCCGACCTTCTTTTGGGAAATAAACTTGTATCACCCGGTCCCGTTCTTCCCAAGAGGCTTTGCGCAGTGTGCCACTTGGTTCTCTGACGACAATAAAGCGCTCCTGAAATAGAAAACATAATCAAGGATGAGTGTATGAGGACTTAGTTTTAGTTCCTGTGCCCACTAAACACCATTATAAGCACAATTTGCAATCAACAACATAAAGTACAACTGGAAAACAAAGTGCAAGCATGTGCATGATAATTTGAAACCTCAAAAACTTGGCTAAGACTCGATACTTTCTTCACCAATCACTGCTGTGCCTCTGACAACCAGAAATCTAAAATGAAAGTATTTACTAAAGTGCCAACTATGACCCTAAAATGGGTTCAATAATAAAATGGCTCAACTGAAAAAGCTGATTTGCGATTCACCTAACTGTCTTTCAGAAGAAAGAAGTGCCATAAAACCTTTTCAAATTGCTTCACTTCCCCATGCCAAAGTCTCACCTGAACAGACTTCACTATTTTACTATCTACATTTAAAGTTCTGGGGATGAAAGGAACAAACCCAAAATGTGGAATACTAACCCACACCTCTGTGACCCCTCACACTGAAGGCAGACATGAATGTGTCGGACTGACTGGTCCACCTGCCTTTGGTCTCTCCACTCTTCTAACTGCCAAACCTGAGGCAGGTGTGCCACTCCCTTCTCTGAATTCCACTGAGTCTGCGCCACTCAACTGAGAACTTATCACGTGCAAGATGCCTGACTCCTCTCAGATATTAATGTTGTCACAGAACAGGGAGAGGGCAGGAACTGGGGATTATAATTCTTTGCAACCCCCAGAGTAACTTACACAGAGCTTTTGCATATAGCAGATAATTGATACATATCTAATTAAATTAACCCGATGGTAGTGACTCAATTTTTTAGAGGTAAAGAGTCTCTGAATGCATTTTGAGGATAATATAATGAAAACTTCCCTCAAGTACTGCGACTAGAAATAAAAAATAGCAGATGTCAAAATACCATAATTGTTCCTCAAAATTATTTTGGTAATTTGAATTCCAAGTTCCCTTCTCCCTTTCGGGTTACAGAACTTCCACAAACCAGCCTTGACAGCATTGCAAACACCTGTGAAAGCACCCCAGGGAAACATCTCAATTACAACGAACCTGCGACGTGTATACGTCAGATACATGGGTGGTTCATGCACAGACACGGGCACTGCTCAAACCGTGTCTCCTAACCAGGACCGTGCGTAATAAAGGACTAACGTGGGGCGGCCCTTTTCCCAGCCCTAGCGCTATGTGTTATTCTACTCCACTCTGTGGGCTGGGCTGAATTATAAATTACGTATTTCACTCTTCACTTGAAAAGGCTCACACACGAATCTGACACATTTTAGAAGGGAGTGTTCTTTGGGAACTGGCAACCGAGGGAGGAGCAAACAGCAGAAAACTACAGCAGAAGTGGTGCTCTCTGAAGTTATCTGGGGAAATATGCCATTCTTTTGCAAACTCTGAAAAATGAAAATCCCTCAGGCAGTCTAGGTTTCTCATACCATCAAGTACTTACAGGAAAGAAACACTGTCTTTCCAAAAAGCACCAGCTAAGGAAGTGAGTCTAACCTGGGCAGAAAGAATCTCCCTTCTCCCACTGCCTTGAAGATGTTTGTCTATTTGTGGTTTGGTGGTGGGTTTCTGTCTGTGTGCCCCGTGTTCTGTCTCAGCACGCCCAGCCTCTCCTTTGCGGTCATCCTGGAATATACTGTGTTCATAATCTGCAGGGAAACGGTAACATCGTGTGGGGCTGGTCTGCATTTCTCTTCTTCCTTCAGCCGTATCTTCCAGAATGTTCTCAACCAGACACAGACATTCTGGTGTGGAAGGTTCAGAGACAGCTGGGTCACATGATGTGGACCCCTGTCCCTCAGTCCCATCTCCACACAGCATTTCAAATAAAGATCAATCCGTGATCAGACATTACTCACCCGATGTGGTATGCTGTATGTTATATCAGTAAACACATATTTGGCTGTTTCTGTTCCTTCCAAAATCTTATCTTCAGCTAACACGTCATTTATTGGTGTACGTTCTTCCAAAACCGGTGGCATTTTTAACCGTACTTTAGCTGCCTCAACTGCCTGTCTTGTAGCCTAATGAAATAAAATGTTAAGGAAAGGCACATGGTTACAGACCAACGCATCACCTCACTAAAGCAGAGTAATCAAAACCGCTAAGGACTACAAAGAGAACAAGCCATAGCCAAGAGTCAGTGAGTAAACCAGTGAGTGGGATGCTGGGCCCGGGTCTTTGCCCCCGGGGTCGGGCTGAGAGCACCAGCGACAGGCTCAACCTCTCTCCAAACAGCAAAGAGATGTTCTGAGGCAGAGCCAGGGCACAAAAGCTGCTTGACATAGAGTAAAGGACTTCACTTATTGGGTGCTAGCTGTGTGCCAGACATTGTTCAAATACTGAATGTATGTGGCCCACAACTACCTTATGGGCGAGAAAACAGAGGCACACAATGTTAAGTAAATGGCTAGGACGTGCAGCACATGGACGCGAACTGAGGCAACGCGACTCAGAAGCCCGTGCTCCGCCCCGCCCACAATGGCTACCCTGAGGGGTGAGAGGGGACTTGGGCTCTTCATGTGATATACAACACTGTCAGATATTTGAAGTTTTGCTATAATTATAAATCACTTTTGAATTAGAAAGAAGAGAATAATGCTTCACATATTTATAAATTGAAGCCTTTTTTCACAAAGCACTTAATACCTATGACTCCTGGAGGAGCCTGGTGCCTGGAACAGGATGCTGTTCAGAAGGATCTCATAATCTCACCAAAGTTTCAGCCTCAAAGCAGCTCAGGACAACTGTTCCTGCAGGAAGGGAGCTGGAGCAGGCAGGACAAAGGAAGGATGCTCAGGCTGGTTTTAGAGCAAAGGATGCTCTGCTTGGACACCCAAACCTGCCGACCCACCTGCCCGGTCTGCCTAATTGTGGCCTGCTCCCTGATCCTCTGCCTGCCCACTCATATTTCCTTTCTCAGTTCTGTGCCTAGAACTCCCCCTCGTTAGTGCCAGTGGAAGAACACCTATCATGTGGAGGGGCCTCTGGAAATCTTTTTTAACTCTTTAAAGAGAGGTATTCTACCAATATTCCTGCATTCATGTACCTCTTCCAACTGTGCCTGAGTCATTAGCTTGTAGGTTGGGGGCTTCAGTTCTTGTAGAGCTGGCTTAAAAATCTTCTGCAAATCCAAGCCTGTCATCTTGATAAGTATGTTTTGGACTTCTTCATCCATAAATGTAGGTTTCCTGATCTCTGAGCTACCAGATTCTGTTAAAATAATTTTAGCAAATAAGAAATGGAAAAAATGACAACCCAACAAGACCTCTAAATAGAAAAGTTAAAAATAAAAATGGTTTAGTGTCTACAATGTCTACCTCAATACACATATTGCTAATATCTATGAGATGCAGTTATTGGTTCATTCTTTCCTTTAAAATGTATTGAATATTCACAATGAGGACACAGTATCTGCCAAAAAGGCACTCAAAGTCTAGTGGAGGAAGCAACAGGAAAAAAGTAATTAATGTAATAATAATAATGGCTGCTTTCACTTACAGAGTTGTCTCCTACATGCCAGGCCTTACACACAGTTTCAGGAATGCTAACAACCTCCCACAATAGATACTGGTGTCCCAATTTTATAAACGAGGATACTAAAGGCTGCTGCAAGATCCAGCTACTAAGTGATAGAGCCAGGATTTAAGCCAAGGATTATCTGACTCTAGAGCCTAGATCAGTCCCAATCTGCCACAGTGCTCCTTGGTGTGAGTGCTGCAGACCAGGGAGGCACGGGGAGCTGTGTGACTGTTGAAGAAGGTAGCCTGGGAGCATGCAGGACATGATGGAGTCAAAGATGGCTTCCCAGGGGTCTAAACAAGACAGAGAAAAAAGGGGGGAAGAATTCTAGGCTGAGAAGTTGCAGCTAGAAAAGAGCAGCCTGGATTACTGGACATGACACTGAAGAGGCCATGTGGTGTCATGGAAGAGCCTTGGACAGGAGAGGAGACTTGGATCTCAGTTCTGCCCCGTGCAGTGTGCCTATCCATCTGCCTGACCTCCATTTCCACTTCCATTAGGGAAAAAAGCCAGTCCTTCTGGTCTACCTCTTCCTCTGCTAGTCCTGTAATTGCTGGTGTCCCTGGTGATTCTGAACTACCTCCTTCTTTCCTCCCTTCTCACATTCTCAACAGATGACTTCCTAGCCTTCTAGAACTTATTTCTGTATGTTGGAGGCTCTCAAATCTGAATCTCTAGCCAAGTTCATCCTCCATCTGAATGCCCGATGGGCATCTCACACCCACTTCAATAAAGCAGACCCCACAACTTTCTCCTGTCTTAATCCTGCTCTTCCTGCTCTTCCCCACCCTACTACCACCCAACAGGCATGCGAGCCAGGCACGTTCTTTTACCCTCCACACCCAGCCAACAGCGGCAGTAGTAACAGTACTAACAGCTGACACTTCTCAGATATTTGCTATGGGCCAGGACTGACTGAGCTAAGTACTGTAAACAGCACATTTAACCCTCACAACTACCCGGTAAACACTATGTATGATTATCTCCATTTGAAGAAAAGGACACTGACACAGAATATACTGCCTGTCACACCTCATCGATTTTCTTTAATCCTCCATTTCCCACTGCCACTACCTAGTCAACTGCACCCTCATCTCTTGCCTTAGCCTCTGTACCAGTCTCCCTGCCTCCATTCTGACTCCACTATAAACCACTCTCCACAGAACCACCAGAGGAATCTTTTAAAAATGTAATCCAAACAACAGGAAAGATTAACAAAACAAAGAGTTCGTTCTTTGGTAAGATAAACAAAACTGACAAATTTTTAGTTAGACTAATCAAGGAAAAAAGGAACCCAAATCAACAAAATTATAAATGAAAAAGCAAATTTCACCACTGATGCCACAGAAATACAAGGCGAGGATCATGAGGCTACTACGAGCCACTACATGCCAACACACTGGGCAATGACTTTTTGAATATGACACCTAAAGCATAGCAACAAAATAAAAAATAAACGGGCAAAATCAAACTGAATCGCTTCTGCAGAGCAAAAGAATCGACAAGATACAAAGACAACCTAGAAATAAGAAAAAATATTAGTACATTATGTATTTGGTAAGGGGTTAATACCCAAAATATATAAAGAACTAATACAAATCAACAGCAAAATACAAACAATCCAATTAAAAAGTGGGCAGAAGACCTGAATATTTTTTCCCAAAGAAGCCATACAAATGACCAACAGGAACCTGAAAAGGTGATCGACATCACTGAGCATCAGGGAATGCAAATCAAAACCACAACAAGATATCACCTCAGACCTGTGAGAATGACTAGCATCAAAAAGACAAACGATTAGCAAATGCTGGCTAGGACGTGAAGAAACGGGACCCCTTCTGCACCACTGGTGGAAATGGAAACTGGAACAGCCACTATGAAAAACAGTACAAAGGTTCCTCAAAAAAGTAAAAATAGACCTATCATATGACCCAGCAATTCTACTTCTGGGAATATACACAAAGGAAACAAAAACACTATGTCGAAGACCTATCTGCACCCCCATGTTCACAGCAGCCTATTTACAACAGCCAAGACGCGGAAACAACCTCAGTGTCCACTGACGGATGAGTAAGAAGAGGTGGTATGTTATTATTCAGCTACAGAAAAGGGCGGTATCTTGCCATTTAGGACAACGTGGACAGATCTTGAAGGCGTTATGCTAAGTGAAACAAATCAGAGAGATAAACAAATACTGTATGATCTCATTTACATGTGGAATCTAAAAACAACAAAAAAACCCAAACTCTAAAGAGAACGGATTTGTGATTACCAGAGGTGGCGGAGGACTGCATACAGGTGATCTAAAGATACAAACTTCAGTTACAGGGTAAATGCTAGAGATGTAATGACGGACAGGCAACATGATGACCTCAGTTAACAGTGCTGTAGTCTATGTGAAAGTTGTTAAGAGAGCAAATCCTAAAATTTTCTTTCTTTGTTCTTTTTTCCCTACATGAGAGGATGTTAACTAAAGTTATCACAGTACTAATTTCACGATATATGTAAGTCAAGTCTTCATGCTGTATACCTTAAACTTACATGCCACTGTATGTCAATTACACCTCAATAAAACTGAAAAATATGTAATTTTTAAAAATGTAATTAAGGTCACTCCCATGCTTAAAATTCACCAATGGCTCACAACTTCAATTAGAAAAAAAAGCTAAGGTAGTCTGCTTATTTCACTGTCCCCCACTAGCTGATGTGATTTTCTAAGACCAGAACGCTTTCTTGTAGCCCTCTCTGGCACCCAGGGTTCCTTAAAGTGGCCAGCACACAACAGGTGCTCAGCATACTCTTTCCTCAATCTGACCCCTTCCCCCAGCTTCAGTCACCATTCAGAGACCAGGTGTGCACATTCGACACTTTCACTTGAAATTTAATGTGTCCAAAACAAACTTTGAATTCTTCCTCTTTTCCCATCTCTTTATCTCATCTACTGCCTTTTCTCCCCCACCTCCCCTCCTCTCCCTCCCCCCTTAAAAATCTACAATTCATCTTCTGTCCTGGTATAAATAGGACCACTTTCCACTCAACGGCTCAAATCAGAAACTTGGGAGGCAACACATTTCTCCTTTTAAACCTAGATCCAAAGTCACAATCGACCCTTCTCATCAATCCTGCCTCCAAAATGGGTTCCCAGACTACCTGTGCTCAGCCTCATTTCTGGACTTTTGCTTACGCTGCTGCCTCTACTTGGAATGCTCCTTATTTCCTCCCTAGCACAGCTACACAGGTCGGGGCTGAGGTCATGACCTTTCCAGAAACCAGAAACTTCCCAGGAATCCCTCCCTGCCCTTCCAACCTAGTGTGAGTTCCAGTCTTATGTGCGTTCCCCATCAGAGTTCGGGTCACAATGCACTGCCACCTCCCCACTGGGCCATGAGTTCCTTCAGGGAGAAATCCGCGTCCCCTACACTTAGCGCGGCGCTCTGCAAAGAGCAAGGCTCGAGCACTGCTGATTAACAGGGTGAACGAATGAACAAACGCGGGAGATGACAGACCCAGCGGGTACAGAAGAGAGCCGACTGGGTGCAAGGGCGCGCTGCGGGACGGGAAGGGACGGGGGGGGGAGGGGAGGGGCAGGGTAGAGTGCAGGTGGGGCTCCGCGTGGGGCTCGCCAGCCAGAAGCAGGTCAGCCTCCCAGAACGCTCCAGCGGACCTCGAGCAGCTCACTTACCGGCCTCGGAACTGAACCGACGGCATGGCATTTTCGCCCCGCAGGGTCCGGGAAGCGGCTGCAGCAGGGCGCCGGGCCTGGGCAGACCTCGGGCCCGGAAACAGGCCCGTTTCGCACCCCGAAAACCTGTCAGGAGGCTCCACGGCGACAGAGACGCTCTGAAGGTCGCCATAGTTGTCCAGAGCCGCTTGCGCCGGAGGCTGCCGGGAGCAGTTCTCGGTCTCGCGCGGTTTCTCTATGGCATTCTGGGAAATGTAGTCTGGAGGAGGGAGTCGAAAGCCTTTTATAGATTGTTTCTGCAAACCGCTTGTTCACACGTTGAAGTGTCCGCATCCTTCTCTATGCATAGAGCCCCCAGTGCTCTTTTTCCTGGGCTTTCTCTTCGTTTCCATGGCTGTAAATAACAAATTTATATTTCCTACCCAAAAGTCTTCTTCCAGCCCCAAGTTTAAATCGAACTGCCTATTCAACTTCTCCATTCAAACTTCTCAAAGAACCCCTACGCCCAAATATAACTCCTGAATCCAAACCCTGATTGCCACCAGCACCATCATCTCCTTCAACTCATACACTTTATTGTCCCTCAGAACGTTACTCCTTTCCTTCAGAGCCCTTTTCTCAATTGGTGATTATTTTGCTCATTTATCTGTACTTATTTTTCTCACTCCATAAAGACAATGATCCTCTGATTATAACATCACCTAGTGTGTTACATCTATGCCCACAGCAAACATTTGTAAATAGACGACTAGATGAATAATTAAATGATACTGTTATTTTTGTTTCAGCTGCCCAAGATGTGCAGGTCTTACTGACCCCTGGGCTATAGGTCAGTGCCTGTGCTAAGAACTTATCCCAGGCCTGGCTAAAGAAAAGTGTTAAGTTGAACACTTGTTTGAATTTGCACGACAGGTGGACTCACCTTGTAATCTTACCTCCTTTCTCTCACTGCCCCGTAAGAGCTCCGTACGTGGATTCATTTGCTGTGGGTGGAGAAAGAGAGCCTCAGGTGTGACTGCTGTCCTGTGCTTCTCAACACCTCCTCTCACCCAGTCGTCAGGGTGAGAACAGGTGTCAGGGTGGTGGGATGCATGCTGGGTGTCTCCCAGCCATGCCCTTTTTCTGAAAATCAATTACCTACTTTCCCAAAGCCAGAAAGGAGAGGCCTCAGTGGCTCTTTTCCTATTAACGTCCCCTGGACAGAACTGATAGGATAGTGAGTGGACACCTAACGCAAGAGGAATGAATCCATTGGCTGCTGTATTAGTTCCCTGTAACGACTAACAATTTACAACAAACTTGGCAGCTTTAAACAACAGGAACTTATTCTCACAGCTCTTGATGCCAGGCCTCTGAAGTCGGTATCACCGGGCTGCAATCCAAGTACCAGCAGAGCTGTGGTCCTTTCACAGGCTCTAGGAGAGAATCTGGTCCTTATCTCTTCCAGCTTCTGGTGACTGCAAGCATTCCCTGGCTTATGGCTGCATCACTCCCATCTCTGCCTCCATCTTCATAGCACCTTCTCTTCTGTCTGTGCCCCACCTCCCTTTGCCTCGCTCCGACACGAATATATACGATTGCTATTAGGGCCCACCCGAATAATCCAGGATAATGTCCTCATCTGAAACACCTTAACTTAATCATCTCTGCAGAGACCCTGGTTCCATATAAGGTAACATTCACAGGTTCCAGGGATTGGGAGGTAAATATCTTTGTGGAAGGAAGGACATTTTTCAACCTACCCCAACTGTCCAGGCACCAAGCAGATTTTCTCTCAATATTTCAAACTAAGAAACACAGCAACTATAGTTGATGGTAAAAGCTTGAAGTAAAGAACTATTTAGAGTTAGGTTTGTAGCAGCCTTTTTCAGCAATATGCTCTCTGATGAGAAAGCTAGTCGGCAGAGAAAGTCAGGAAAATGGAGCAGAAGCAGAGATGGCCCACTATGAGGTTTGAGAAAGAGATGGAGGAAAGTGCTATCTTGGCCAGAGAGTCCCCTGCCCCGCCGCCCCCGCCCCACACTTTCCTTTCCTTGACCTCCTTTACTTGAGCTACACTGAGTTTCACTGACACGGAGTAACCGAGATTCTTGGTTCCAACTATAACCTGGGGCATCGCCCACATCCTTCAAGGCCTCCATCCCTCACCTGCAAAATGGGTATAATGGTAGTACTTATCTTGCAGACTTTGGAGATAAATTACTTTCAGGATCTGATGTCTGGAGCAAGAAGAGAGCACAAGAAGGTCATGTGGCAGCAAGTTGGTGGCTTTCTGAAGCTCTGCAGAGGGAGAGCTTTAAAGAGTTATATGTTTATCAGCTAATATTCTCTTGTGAGCAACAGAAATCTTTCCTAACTAAAACAGAGATGGAAGTCATCTGAAAGATGTTGAACATCTCACACAGTTAAAAGGAAAGCTGACCAGCCAAGCCTCAGGAAGTACTTGAAGACTAGCAGCTCCAGGGTCCCCAGAGGCAAGAACTCAAGAGAAGTCTCTCCAACAGGCTGCTTTCAGGGTGACTTGGTTCCAACTACAAGCTTTCCATCAAATTCAAGTTCCTAGTGAGAGCAGCTGACTGGCCTGGGTAGGGTTCTATTCACCCAAGGGGAATACAGGGAGCTGGCCCTCTGATTGACAGTCCCAAAGATATTTTGCTGCATCTACTGCTGGGATTCATTAGGTCATATCTGGGAGAGGGATCACCAGCTCTGTGGGGCAAGACTGGGTCCTATTATTTGTAAAACAAAAGTATTTTCAATTACCCTGCTGTCAGTAGTTTTTACAGAGTCTGAAATTTTCGATGTTTCCCCAAAGGAACTAGGATTTTGCCCTGGGCTCTCACAATCCTTCAAGATGAAGGTGGGGGGTAGATGTCAAAACTTATCAGTGAAGCCTTCACCAAGGGCCTATCTGCCCCATTTTTTTCCTCCCCCAGAGTGTTTTTCCCCTGCCCCTGTTCAGAATCCAAAGGCCCAACCTCCTCCTACAGACACAAATTCCATGGCCAAAGTCCCTGTGTGCTGGAAGGGACAGCCAGCAAGGGAAAGAGTAAGGTGAGAAGGAACCAGTGATGATGGGAGGTTCCCAAGGAAGCTGCAGGGAATGTGACCCTAAGTAGGTACATTGGCCATCGACAGTAAGGAGCCTTTGTGCCAGGATGCAAGGAGTTAAAGATGGGGAGAGTGTGGATGGGTTTTGAGGTGGGAATCAGAGTGCCGTCCTGCCTCTCTGCCTCTTGTCTCTGAGCAATGGAAAGCAAAGTCATTGGCTGAGAAAAGGTAGGGTTGTGTTGGGAGCTGCAGGAGCAAGAAGTGTGAAGTGGCTGCTGGGGGTGAGTACATGGCTGTGACCTAGGACTTGGAGCACTACCGGCCCCCAGAGTGGCAGGGCAGTTTGCCGCAGGGCAGTTTGCCGCAGTGCAGAAGAGGAACCTAGATCTGGAAGCCAGGAAACTATTTACCGTAGTTCTGGAGGGAAATGGAAACATTTGAAGGTGTGCCTGGAAGCCTGTGCAAGGCTGTGTCTGAGCAGAGAAACCATGAGCAATGGTGAGGACATTGAAAGGTGTGACAGCACTGTCACCTTCCTTCTCTGAAAGCACACTGTCTTCTCATCAGTCCTATTGCTCTTCGTGGCAAAGCAGTGAGGTAGACAGGGTAGGCACTGGTATCTCTGTCTTCTATATGCATAAAGTAAGGTTCCAAAGTCAAGGGTCTTGCCCCAAACCACCCAATTTATTCAATGCAGAGACAAGGCTAACAGCTGTTATGGTGCAAAGCTCTGTTCACATGGCTTTCTCAGGGTGAGGAAAAACACTGAGACTTCCAGAAACGACATAGACCATCTTCTGAGCCCAGAATGTGGCCCAAAAGAGATCAGGCAGAGAGACTGAACTCCACCCTGAGACAGTGGGAGTGAATGAGTCAGCTCCTCCAACCCTGTAGTTATCAGTTTATCTCCGACTTTCCACATGACACTCTGTCTCCTTTCCTCTGACACCACCTACTGAACTGCAGTGCTACCCCAAACTGAACCCTCGAAACAGAAAATGATTGCCAGAGGCCAAGGCCACATCTGCCAGTGATGATAGGCAGACCCTCTGTCCTAGAGCACAGGGACATAAATGTCAAAGGCACTTAGGCCAGCTCCTTCCAGATGCTCCTGCCATCCCAGATGCCCCCACAATGACGCTGGCCCAGAGCAGTCACCCCATGTCACAGCCATCCTGGGTATGATCCATAAGACCCAACACTTGGCTCCCCTGCTCCCAGGAGCTGGCCGCTGTCAGCACTGGTATGTGGAACATTTTGTCTGAGACATGCTGACCTGGGTTGAAAGTAATTCCCGTCAGCTCAGAACCGGGTGGTCTGCCACAAGGTTACTTTTCCATTCTATCTGGATTCAGGAAACCCTTCAGAGTGAGAGCCGGCATTTTCAAAGGTTAATAAGCCTGTCAGATATTTCCTCCGTGAGAAAATATGATGCATCTGATTGCCTGACTTGCATGCAGTCCCCAGATTGGGGGCCTGAGCATAATTTCACTTCAGAGTCAGGACAGCAGTCTCCTGAGGATGGCGGGGCCTGGGCTGGATGGGAGGGGTGGGGGGCTGGCAGATGCATATACAGGTCATTGCTAATGGGAAGCCAGAACCAAAAGGACAGGATGTTTGCTCTTAGGGTGTCCTAAGTGTGTGTGCCTGTCTGTTGTGCACTTGCAGTGTGTGATTGGCTGCATGTGTCACACACATGAGTGTGCATGTGTTTCTGTTTGCCTTGGGGGCATGCATACATGTGTGTGTGTGTATAGGCGACCATCTGTCTGCACATAAATGTATGCATGTTCAAATATGTGTGTACACATGTGCATGTGTGGTGAGCATGTGTATGTGTGTTTGTGTGCTCTTGGGTGTGTACAGATGGACGTGCATGTGTTTACACGTATATATTCAGCCTGGGAATGGGGGCAATTTAATAGTAAGAGCTTTGGAATCAGAAAGATATGGGTTCAAATTCTAACTCCACAGCTTATAAGCACATGAGCCCTTGCCTCTCACCACCTTGGTTTTCTCCTCTTCAAGATGGGATGATAACAGCTTCCACATAGGACCGGGGTGAGGGGTCGCAGGCATGAGAAGACAGCGCCCTGGCACACAGCCCCTGCCCACCGAGCGGCTGAGAGATCATAACTAGAACTGTCATCACCACGGCATCATCTCCGGCTCACCTTATCCCCTGGAGTTGTGGCATGCGTCCATCTGTCTCCTGTAAAACCCATGGAGGGCTGCAGACACTTCGGGTGGAAACAAACTGACTTAAACCGCCAGTCCAGAGAATCGAGTGGCCAGACAATCCGCCTCGCCCCCTGCGAGTCTGGCTACATCAGTAACCGCAGTTTCCCTGTCTGCTAAATAGCACTGGTAAACATCCTTGCTTAACGAGTTTTCTTTCCACGCTGCTAGGTCTTGTAGAGAGTAAAGTAATCACATGGCTGTTGGCTGCCTTCTGCACACCCAAGCCTGGCACAAGCTCATGGAAAATACGAGAAGAGAATGGCCATATCCCTGACCATGAGGACTGCCCCGTGGAATTGACTTGTTTTTTTTTTTAATAATTAAACAAGAGAACAAACAGGTGTATTCAGGTGTAACTGGAATACAATAAACGGCACATATTTATAGCATGTGATCTGATGCTCTAACCTGTGTACACACCATGAACCCACCACCACAACTGAGATAATGAACACATCCACCACGCCGAACATGAGCCCTTCCTCCCGTTCTTCCCACACAACTCCCTCCACTAGTCAACCACTGTCCCTCTGGATTAGTTTGAATTTTCTAGAGTTTTAATTAAGAAGACGTCATAAGCATGTATTTCTTTTTTTGTCTTGCTTCTTTCATGTAGCAGAATTACTTTAAGGTCCATCCATGGTGTCATGTGTGGTGATTCTTTGTGTTGCTGGACAATACCCCTCTCTGTGGGTGTCCCGCCTCTGTTATCTGTTCACCCACTGAGGGGTGTGGGTTGTTTCCAGTATTTGGCTGTTACAAAACAAAAACAAAAACCTCTTGTGAACATTTGTGTACAAGTCTTTGGACATATGTTTTCATTTCTCTTGGGAAATTGCTAGAAGTGGGATGGTGGAGTCATATGATAGGTGTATATTTAACTTTTAAAGAAACTTCCAAACCGTCTTTTAAAGTAACTGTGCCACATTGCATCTCCACAGTGCAGAAAAGCTTTGTTTCCTCCACATCCTCACCAACTCCCGATGTGGTCGGTCTTTTTCATTTTGTCAGTTTTAATAGGTATGTTGTGGTACCTCGTTGTGGTGTTCAGTTCGCGCTGGCCTGATGACTACTGATGTTGACCGTCTTTTCGCACGCTCATTTAGAGTTCATGTATCTTCTTTGGCAAGTTGTCTGTTCCAATCTTTTGCCTATTTTTGAAGTTGGGTTTTTTGTTTTCTTATTATTGAATTTCAGGAATTTGTGTATATTCTGGATTTAAAGTGTTTTCAAATATTTTTTCCAGTTTGTAGCTCACCTTTGTCTTCTCCTAACAATGTCTTTTAAAGAGAATGTTTTAATTTTGATGAAGTTCGGTTTATCAATGTGTTCTTTTATGGGCTGTGCTTTGCCTAATCCAAGATCCCAAAGATTTTTCCTGTTTTCTCCTAAAAGGGTCATAGTTTTATACTCCACAGTTAGGTCTATGGTCCATTTTGAGTTAATTTTTAAAATTTAACATGAGGTATGGATTGAAGCATATTTTTGCATATGGATACCAATTGTTCCAGAATCATTTGTTGAAAGACTATCCTTTCTGCACAGAATTGCCTTTGTACTTTTAAAAAACATCGGTTGTCCATACACGTGTGGGTCTATTTCTGGAACCTGCTCTGTTTTGTTGATCTATTTTTATATCTTTATGCCAACACTCTCTTTTTTATTACTGTGGCCTTATAGCAAATCTTGATATCAGGTAGTTAGTTCTCCAATTTTGTTCTCTTTTTTTTCAAAGTTGTTTTGGCTATTTTATGTCTTTTTAATTTCCATATAAATTTTATTTTATTTTTAAAGATTTTATTTATTTATTTTTAGAGAAAGGGAAAGAGAGGGAGGGAAACATTGACGTGTTCTAGAGAAACATCAACTGGTTACTTCACATGTGTCCCCAACCAGGGACCTGACCTACAAACTAGGCATGTGCCCTGACCAGGAATTGAACCAGTGACCTTTCGGTCTGTGGGATGATGCCCAACCTGCGGAGCCACACCGGTCAGGGCTCCATATAAATTTTAGAGTCAGATTTTCAACTTTACAGAAGTCCTGCTGGAATTTTGACTGAGATTAGACAAATTTAATGTCCCTTTTCTTCTCCTTCTGATATTCCCATGATATGTGTGTTACACCTTCTGAGTTAATTGTCCCACAGTCCTTGGATACTCTGTTTGGTTGTTTTTAGTCCTTTTTTCTTCTTTGCTTTTCCATTTTGGAAGTTTCTGTTGACATATACTCAAGCTCAGAGAGTCTCCTCAGCCGTTCCCAGTCCACTGAATTCATCGAAGGCGCTCTTCATTTCCGTCACAGATTCTTTTCTAATCTCTTGTATTGATTTTTTCTTAGAATTCACATCTCTCTTCCATTCTTGTGCGCTTTCCATTTATCCATTAGAGCCCTTAGCATATTAATCATAGTTGTTTTAAATGCCTCTTCTAGTAATTCCAACATCCCTTCCATGTCAGAGTGGAGTTCTGATGCTTTCTGCCTCTTCAAACTGTGCTTTTGCCCTCTAGTATGCCTTGTAACATTTTTCCTGACGGATGAACACGACGTACCGAGTAAGAAACTGCGGTAGACAGGCCTTTAGTGACCTGGCAACGAGGCGTGCGGGCGGAGGACCTGCTCTGCGGTGCTGTGAGGAGGTCTCTGCCTTCTAACGAGCTTGTGCCTCTGTGAACTTCACATGCGGTTCTCAGGTCCTGCCCGCCCCCTTAGGTGGGACAGGATGGCTAGTTGGGGCCAGAGTTGGGTATTTTCCTCCCCTGCAGGGCCCTTAGGCTCTGGTAAAACAGCTTTTCTTGAAGGCAGGCCTTATTAAGAAGAACAGAGAACTCAAGCATATTTCAAAATGGTTCCTTCCCCCCTTCCCTGCAAGAAGTGTGAGGGGATATTTTCTGATCGCCACTGTGATAATCCGGTCCAGCTCCAGGAGATAAAATTCACAAAAGTCTGAGACTCCTCCTAAGACTGGGTCCCCCTGCAATTTTTCCACGCTGAGTTTCCAGCAATTCACCCATCACCGCCTCCGCACTGGTTCCCGCAGAGGCCTCTCTCCTGGGTTCCTACTGCCTTGCGTTTGGAGTCTGCGTAGCCAGCTCTGTCTTTCCAGTGCGGTGGGTGGCAATTTGCCTTGTGACCTCACTTCTCTGACAGACCTAAGCGTTGTTGACTTTCTGTTTGTTCAGCTTTTTATTTGTGAGGATACAGAGATGACTTCCAAGCTCCTCATATGCTGGACTGGAAATATTTTGGGGTCTTATTTGTCCAAATTGTTCATAATCTTTTTTTCCTCCTTTTTGCTTGTTTTCAAATTGGTTGAGTATTTTTCATAATGCATTTTATATCCTTTGCTGGCTTTATATTTTTACTTTGGTGATTGTTTTAGGATAGTATGTGACACAGCATACTATCAAGTGACACTAGATTATTTCACTCATAAGAACCTAACAGTGGTATTCTTCTGTCTTTCCCTCAGGTCTTCATGCTATTTTATCATACATTTTACATACATGCAATATATGTAGTATATATGTGTGGACATATCCTCCATGAATTACTGTTTTTGTTTAAACAATTATTTTTTATTCTAACGCACTTTGTGTTTTAGAGCAGTTTTATGTTTACAGAAAAACTGAGCAGAAAGCAGAGAGTTCCCGTAGACTCCCCCAGCATCCTCCATCATTAACACTTTGCCTTTGTTACCATTGATGGACCAATCTTTACACAGTTTTTAAGCTGGTGTTCCTAGTTCACACTACGGTTCAGGCTTTGCATCGTACATCTTACGTGTTTTGATAAATGCGTAATGCCAGGCATCCTCCTCTGCAGCCTCATTCAGAATAGTCTCACTGCCGCGAAAATGTGCTGGGCTCCTGTTCACCCCTTTCCATACCCCCCCCCAACCCTTGGCAACCACTGCTTTTTTCTAGAATGTCCTATAGCTGGAGTCATAAAGTGTGAGGCCTTTTTAGACGGGCTCCCTTCCCTTAGTAATATTCATTTAAGATTCCTCCATGTGTTTTTGTGATTTAATAGCCCATTTCTTTTTATCACTGAGAAATATTCCATCATATGGATGTACCATGGTTTGTTTATCCCTTCAGCTGCTGAAAGACATCTTGATTGCTTCCAATTGTTGGTGATTATGAATAAAGCTGCTATATGCATTCATATTCAGGTTTTTTGTGGACATAGGTTTATTGATTTAGGTAAATACTTAGAAGCATAATTGCTGGATCACACAGTAAGAGTATGTTTAGTTTTGTAAGAAACTGACTACCAAACTGTTTTCCAAAGTGGTTGTACCATTTCGCATTACCAAAAACTATTGTTTAAAGACATTCAAGTAATAAGAAAAATTGTATATATTTTCCAATGTATGCCTTTTCCAGTGCTCTTCATACATTTGTATAGATCCAGACTTTTATCTGGTCCTTAGGAGGTGCTTTGGGTTTCTGTGCAGCGTGCCCAACTCTGCCGAGCGAGGGGACACCTGTTCTCCTAGGCTGACACTAGGTGGCGCTGTGGGACCGCTGTCAGGATCCAGACCTTGGCCCTTAAACCCTCCCAGGCGGCTCAGCCCAGAGTATCCTTCCCGGCCCGGCCCTCTGTGGAGCTGGGGCAGCAGCCCCTGTTTTCGGCTTTTCTCGGAATGACAGTGTGTCCTCCCTTTTCATGCAGCCCCTTGGTTCTTTTTCCACCAGCCCTGCCGACAGAGAGAACCTACGCCCTCCCTTCTTCCTGCCAGAGATATGAAGTCCCCGAAGACAGGAGGTGGCAGGGAGTACACAGGAGCTTGAGTCCCGGGAGTGAGGGTGATGATACTGCAAAGACCCCATCTGCCTCCCAAGTGCCGAAGCCCACACCCAGGCGTCCAAGCTCCTCATCCTGGAAGCTTGGCGATAAATCTCTGCAACCCTGTCTTTGGGAAGACTTGCTTTCTGAAGGGGTCTGTTCAGTAGAGCCAGAGGGCCAACACTCCTCCCATCCTGCACTTAGGAGCCCCAGTTATGCCCAGAGGCCTTGGCTGTGGGCCTCAGTGTGGGGTTGAGGAGACAGTGTGACCAGGAGACGTCAGACCTGGAAGGCAGCCTCAGCCTCCACAAACCAGGCAATTTAGAGCCTCAGTCAGCAGGTAACTTCTCTGATGCTTGTCTGCAAAGTGGGGAGCATAACCCCTGCTGAAGGGGTTGCAGTGAAGAACACATGAGTGTGTCTTGTGGAAGAGCTTTGTCCACTGGAGAGCTCTGGGCACCTGTGAGATGTGGTTATCACAAAACGATAACAAGCTAGGACAGCCTTGGGACACGGGCAAAATGGCTGGTATGGGTAGTGTGGCCAGAAAGGCCAGAGGCGGGTAGAAGGGAGGGCTGGGCCTTGAGCCAGGTGGCTAGGATTACGGGCTGGGTTCACAGGAGGACAGCGGTTGGAAAGTGGGAGGTGAGTGGGGCCTGGTCCACAGGCTGGAAGGAGTGGACAGAGCCAGGTGGGGAGATCTGGGTGTCAGGCTGCTGCATCTGAGCTACTATCCCAGCCATTGGGGAACTTCTATGCAAGAAGGGCAGCCCTTGGAAGGACCCCCACCATGGCAGGGGAGACAGGAGAGGATGGGAAGCCAGTCTGGAGGCTACTGTAATCAGCGTGCATGTCACTGTGTTGTTAACTGTGATTTTGGAAGCCCTGGCCCCTCCTCTAACTTTTCCAGACCATTGAAATGAGCTTGAGAGTTGAGGCTCACTCATCCTTTGTCTCTGGCAGACAGAACTGGTCAGGCCACAGCAGGTAGCACTTGAGAGATGACCCGGGGCTGATCACACATGTGTTCCTTCCTGTCTGTACTGACACCATGAGTAATGTCCCTAAGACTCCACCTCCTGCTCCCCAGAGAGGCAGCGAGCCCGGCTTAGGCCTGAACTGTCTCAAGAGGAGAAGCTGATTGTAGAACCCATGGCAGTACCTCCCAAACTCATACCCCGCCTGGGGGAATGAAATGTATGGGGGACAGAGCTGCCTCCACTCTGAGGGAAAGCCATGCAGACCACAGGGCCACATGGGGTGCCGATGTGCCACCGTGCTTTACCTCCTCTGTCACACACCAGAAGCAGAGTGCTGCAGCCGGTCGGCCCCTCCCTCACAGGGTGCAAGGACCTGCTTCCTTTGCATCTCCCTCCACAGCAACCTTATCACCAAGCCTTGGAGCTGTCGGTCAGGAGACCTTGGCTGGCCAGAGGTCTGGGCAGTAGGCTCTTCTGTTGCAGGGAAAAGGGGGCACCTGAAGTCGCTTTCTTTTCCCTGCCTGTGGCTGGTAATCTTTCTGAAATACCAGTGCTCATGGTTCCTATCACTGCTGGTGGCTTTGGATGGAATGTCCCTTGAATGTTAACTCTGAACCTCAGCAAGAGAACAACCGCAGAAGGAGGAGAAGGGCAAGGCATCAGGAGGGGCTGGGCCAGCCTGAAGACGGACGTGGGGGCTGTCTCTTTGGAGGAAAGCTCAAATCTGTTTAATTCCATGCATCCTGGGGCTGCCTCCTTCACAAAGAGGGCAGAGAAAAAGGCACAATCTGGGATGAAGGGAGCCTTAGTTTGCTGGGTTCTGGCTTAGTGAGCTTTATGTTCTGAGATCCAGGAGCAACCATGTTGCATAATTGATCCCTCCCCATGGTAGCCTGGTAAGACCTTTGAGCCAGAAAAGAGGCTAAGAAGCCATCCCTGCTCTGTGTGCCCTGGCCAGCCTCAAGAGTGCTTCATGCTCAATATTTCCACCTGTAATATGGGAACAACAATACACGAAGGCATGGCATGGGGCTTTCAAGAGAACTAATGAGTAGATGTAAAAGAAGTTGGAAAAGGGCCACACACCATTTCATGAAGGTGGCATTTTCTCCCCCGTGGAAAAAAGACGCAATATCTCTTCACTACATACAACTAAGAACCTCAGTCCCCAGAGCCAAGTGAATACAAGACATAAAGCCAAAAGCAAACCTGGAAGGCTGTGGCTGGAATTCTCAGGACGAGGCCTTTGAAGCGAGGACCCTCCCTCCCTCCGAGGACTCCGGCAGCTCCCCCCAGCCAGGCCTGATGAAAGCAAAGACGGGCTCTGTTGTGGTTTGACACATGCCCCAGATGTCAGGTTGCAGCTTCATTTGGCAATTAGCTCTCAGAGGGGGCAGCTGCGTGGAGTGGAAAGGGCCCAGGCATGGGATCAGGTCCCCGGTGCCAGTGCCACCATGCCCCACATATGTCACCTGTGCCTCCACTCCTGCGGGGGTGGAATGAGGATGATTCCAGCATGGGTCTCCTTCTTAGGGTTGCCAAATTTAGCAAATGAAAGTATTGGGTGCCCAGATGAATATGAATATTGGATAAATGCAATCCTTGGAACATACTTATATTAAAAAATTTATCTGAAATTCAAACTTAACTATGTCTTGTAACTTATCTGGCAACCCTACTCCCTCAAGAGGCTTTACAAGGGGCCCTCTGGGAGAAAGGGCCTTGAGTATGAGGCCTTTGAAAGAACAGGTTGGGAGGAGTTTGGGAAGATGGCAGACAGTAACTTCAGCAACCAACATGGTCATTTAAAATCTCCTGAGGCCCCCACCTGCTTCCATCTCTGCCCCACTCCAGTGGGATTTCTGTATCTCCAAAGGGCCCCCCTGCTCTTCCAGCCCCTGCTCCTTTCTGGTTTTCATAGAGCCCCGCCCCCACCCACCCCAGGATCCTGGAGAAGCTCACGTGGGTTCTTGGAGGCTGTGATCATTCTCTGCTCTAGGTCCTGCCCACCATGGTTAGTGTGAGTTTGCTGTGGCTTTGCCCTTCAGGAATGTGTGTGGCGGTGGGAGGCTCCAAAATCCACTCAATAGCCCTGGCTGGAGTGTGTGCTCTGACGTGGAAGCAGAGACTCTGGACAAGCTGCTTCTCGTCCCTGAGCCTCAGAGTCCTCATCTGCACAATGGGAATGATGCTACCCTCGCTCATCATTGAGATAATGCCAGTAAGGTACCTACCATGGTGCTGGCACACAGTGGGTGCTGAATAAGTGTGCCTGCTAGTTCCCTCTATCACCTGTTCACCCGCCCTCCGCCACACCAGCCGGGCCACTGGCCAGCACCAGCGTGCTCTGTCTGAGGGATGGCTGTCCGTCCTGTGACCTCCCCCTTGTGTTTCCACACTCTGTGGATCCCAGGCTGCCGACCTTGCTAGCATCTGTGTCTCAAGGCCTGTCTGTCTGCCCTCCCCAAACCTCACTGGATATGCTCTCTTACAACAGGGATTTGGCCACTGTCACTGTTGCCCAAACGCAGCAGAGAATCACATGGACTCTGCTCACACTGCAGGTGTGCCTCAGTCACGACCCCAGTCCATCCCCTTTTCTCCCCAAAGAAGACCTTCCAGAAGTCCCACCACCGCAGGGAAGCAGAGCAGGTACCTGAGTGGAGCTCTCTGCTGGGTCCCTGTTGGGACCCCAAGTGGCCATCAGGACAAAATGTACTTGGAGATGGGGGACAAAGAACAATGAAAAGAAGGAGGACTCCCTGAGGAGCAGTCCAGACTAAGTGTCCTGCTGGGAAGGGCAGGGTTAAGAGTCAGGAGCGCCGGGCCCACCCTTTAGCCCCACTGGGCTGCAGTTTCTCGTCTTGTCAGAAGGCGAAGGCGAGTCTAACATCCACAAATTACTTACTCATTCATCCAACACACAGTGTACTGGTGGGATGGGGGACACAGGGGTAAAGGACACATCCCTGCTTTTGTGGGGTCCCTAGGTGAGAGAGAGAGACAGAGAGAGAGACAGAGACACAGAGACAGAGAGACAGACGGGGGAAGAGGGAGAGGGAGAGAGAGAGAAAGAGAAAGAGAGAAACAGAGAGAGCAAGACAGAGACAGAGAGACAGAGACAGAGCGGGGAAGAGGGAGAGGGAGAGAGAGAGAGAGAGAGAGAGAGAGAGAGAGAGAATGAGAATGGATGCAGGTAGGGGGAGCCAGGCGCAGGGAGGCTGGGGCACTGGGAATAGCACTGGGGACCGGCTCCCTGCGGTGTGCGGATGAACAGAGTCTGGAGAATACGGAATGAACACATGCACCAACTGTCTTAAAGTCTCCGACCCTGGCAAAGGTGTGGAACCACAGGAGTGTTCACGCCCTGCCGGTGGAAACGCCCGTTCACGACAGATGCCAGGAGCGCGGCACTCTCGCTGTGCCCGGAAGCCCACGCCTGGAAGCCCAGGCCGGCAGGGCTGCAGCGCCGCCTGTTCACAGAGAGAAGCTATACCGCGATGAAATGCGCGTGAGGTTAACTACATGCAGTAGCAGCGACGACTCTCACAGACACAGGCACATGAGTGCATGCGGGATTTGATGTTTACCGAGTTTAGAACAAGCAAAACAAAACGGTGGCTTTAGGGATACGCGCATGGGCGTTACGACGCTACAAACCAAAACGCTGACTGTCACCAAGTCAGAATGGTGATTTCCTCCACGACAGAACTTCTTCACTGGGAGTATTTTGCACACACACATCTGCCCCCAGGGGGTATGTGGCGATGTCTGAAGATGTATCCAAGGGTCATGACTGAGGGGATGGGGGAGTGCACTACAGCCACGGAGGCTGCTAAACATCCTGCAATGAATAGGACATCCCCCCAAACCCCCATCCCCCACCAAGGAGTTATCCTGCCCAAATGTCTTGGTGCTACTCTTGACACCCTGATCTAGAAGACAGGGAAGCTGCTCCCATGGGGCTTCTGAGATCCTGGCAACAACAAGGCTGGTCGTTTTAGATTCGCCCTATACACTCTACATAATGTCTGACATACTCCAAAAATGGTTCCAGTGCGTGCAGTTTGGTGTTTGGGAGATCATCAGGGAGTCTCATGATGCAAGATCAGCCTTGGCCTCCTGCTGCAAGAAGAGCCCAGAAACCAGTGCTGTCCCGGGACTCTCCCCCCTCCCCGCTGCTCATGGCATTTCAGATACCTGAGCAGCCCAACAGGTACCCTCAACACGCCTCTAAGAAACTGGAACCCAGAGGGGCTCCCCATGCCACACACAAGGGCCCTGCCCAGCCAGCGAGGTGAGTTCTCTGGGCTCCATCCCACAGCACGTGCAGCAGAGACAAGGAGGGCCCAGGTGGAGCTGCCTGCCCCCTCTCTGTGCAGGAGGGCCTGAGGGTCCAGGGCTTCGTTTAGGCACCTAGGGGGTGCTGGGAAATAGATCTTTTTGGTCCTAGGATTCCATGGGTAGGGGCACCACCCAGACAAGTTCTGAACTTTTACACCCCAGGATTAGTAAGGAAGGGCAACGGTAAAGGGTACTGGAATTCAGCCTAGGACCTGGGTTCGAATTTGAACTTGCCAGTTTTAAGTGGTATGACCTTGGACAAGCTACTTAATCTTGTTGAATGCAGCTTCATCATGTATAAAAAATGGAAATGGCTGTATCTCATAGTGTTGGCACGAGGAAAGACGAAATAATGTAGATAAGATGACTTGACTGGCACGAGGGCCTGGGAGCATCTCCTAAGTGGTAGCCATGACTGGAGCAGCTAGGAACCCACCGGCCACACTGCGTGGTGTGGCAGGCAGTGGCCACCTCGAGCCCTCCGACCTGTTCTGTCGCCTGCAGTGATTAAGGCCTCTTGTGTCCTCTCAGTTTCCCTGCTACTGTCCCTTGGTATTAATGAATTTAAAAAGCTGTTGGCCCTGTTATGGAACCAGGAGAAGGAATTTGTGTCCAGGACTAAGCCAAGGCTTTGGAAAAGAGCTAGTCCTTTCTTGAATATAGATGTAAAAACTCTCAACAAAATATTAGTAGACCAGATCCAATAATACATGAAAATGTTTGTGCACCATGACCAAGTGTATTCCTCCCAGGGATGCAGGGATGGGTTGGCTGATTAGTTTACAACTTGTGAATTAATCAGCATAATATATCACATTACCAAAATAAATAAAAGCCATACAATCATCTCAATAGATTCAGAAAAACCGTTTGACAAAATTCAGCATTCTTTCATAATAAAAACTCTCAATAAAGTGGGCACATAGAAAGAACATAGCTCAACATAATAAAGTGTATATATGATGAACCCATAGCTAGTACCATACTTAGGGGTAAAAAGCTAAAAGCTTTTCTTCTAAGATCAGAACAAGACAAAGATGGCCACTACCACCACCTCTGTTCAACAAAGTATTCAAAATCCTAGTCAGAGCAGTCAGACAAGAAAAATAAATAAAAGGCATCCAATCAGAAAGCAAGAAGTAAAATTCTCATTATTTTCAGATGGCATGATATTATAAATAGAAAAACCTCAAAGACTCCACAAAAAAACTATTAGAATCAAAAATAAATTCAGTAAAGTTGAAGAACAAAATATCAATATACAAAAATCTGTTGCATTTCTATACACCAATAACGATCAGAAGTAGAAATTAAGGGAAAATCCCATTCACAATTGCATCAAAAAGCATGAAATATCCAGGAATAAATTTAACCAAAGATGTGAAGGACCTGTACTCTGAAAATTATAAAACAATGAAGAAAGAAAAATGAAGAAGATACAAATAAGTGGAAAGCTATCCCTTGATCATTGGTTGGAAAGATTAAAATTATTAAAATATCCTTATTACCTAATCAGTAACAGATTCAATGCAATCCCTATTAAATATCAATAGCATTCTTCTCAAAGTAATCATAAAATTATATAAAATCACAATAGACCCCCAAATAGCCAAAGAAATTTTGATAAAGAACAAAGCGGGAAGTATCATGTTCCCTGATATCAAACTGAGCTATAAAGTTACAATAATCAGAACAGTATGGTACTGGCATAAAAGCATATATATATATAATAAAATAATAAATAAAATAAAATAACCCAGAAATAAATCCTCCATTATACAGTCAATTAATCTATGACAGAGGGAAATATATACAATGGGGTTAAGACAATCTCTTCAACAAGTGGTACTGGGGAAACTGGACAGATACATACAAAAAAATGAAACCGAGCCATTTTTTTACACCATATACAAAAATAAATGCAAAGACTTAAATGTAAGACCTGAAACCCTAAAATTCCTAAAAGAAAACAGTGGCAGTAAACTCTTGGACATGACTCTTAGCAATATCTTTTTGGATATATTTCCTTGGGCAGGTGAAACAAAAGGAAAAATAAGCAGACAGGACCACATCGAGCTAAAAAGGTTTTGTGCAGTGAAGGACACCATCAACAACATGAAAAGACAACCTTCTGTTTTTGACAGCCTAATGAAAAAAGATATTTGCCAATGATACATCTGATAAGAAGTTAATATACAGAATGTATAAGGAACTCATACAACTTAACAACAAAACTCCTAAACAATCCAATTTAAAAATGAGTAGAGGACCTGAATAGGCCCTTCTCCAGAGAAGACTTGCAGATGGTCAA